>VWPW01004739.1:1784-23225 GCA_013389825.1 Crypturellus undulatus | reverse complement strand
GAAAGCCGCGGCGGGCGCCCGCGGCGCCCGGCAGGTGCCGCTTGCCGCTGTGCCGGGCCCGTGCGCTCCCCTCCGGCCGGGCTACGTTTTTATAACCAGACAATTTTTTTTGTTGTTTTCTAGGAATGAGTTTAAGTATTTCCAGAGAATGACTACCACGTCCCGGGTGCAAGGTAATGTGGTCCTTGCTGCCTTAGTACGCACTCTCCTGAACTGAGCTCCTCTGGCATCGGTCACAGGGAAGAGCAGTAACTCATTCCCGAATGTCAAAGTCCAGCTTCCACAGACAGGCTGTCCTTCTTCCCCTCCCGAGCCTCATCAGCATTGCCCAGCTGTTTCTGCTTGCTCGTTAGTAAACTCTGACAATATATAATTATAATCATTCTATATCTACATTTAATTATTATGTAATGCATTGCTATTTCTTATTTTCATATTTCATTTTTTAAACAAAATGGTATTTTCATATAAATGAAGGACTGTGCGTTTTTGTTTGTTTTTAAGCTAAAAGTCTAAGAAGTACTTAATCGTTTTGCAAACATACAAGCTACCAGTTAAGTTAGAGGAAGAAATTGGAGATGAATCGGATGTTTCTTTCCTGCAGTTACTTTGAAAACAAGTTCAAAGTTCTGTCTCGGAAGGGATTAGAAAACAGCATCTCTAGAAGCTAAAAAAGAGCATCTCTACCTAGAGCCCCACTAGTTTTCGGTTTTGTAACTGAACAAATTACAGAACTACCATGTGTTCCGTGTGTTGGTTTGTTAATGTGTTTCTCCCAGCCTGTGCTGTCTTGTCTAACTGTTCCGCATGCCGGTGGTTCCCGCTGTGGCCCTGGTGCCACCCGCTTGGCGCATGTGCAGGGCAGCCGAGCCGTGCCGGTGTGCCGTGCCATTGATTTGGATGCCATTGATTTGGTGAGATAAAACCTGTTTCTGCGCTGACAAAAAGCAAACCACCAACTCCTGTGGGAACCACATAGGCAAGCAGGGACAGCAACAGAAGAGCTGGCGTGATCGGCAAATTTGGCCTGGGTACTCCCCACTGCAGAACCACCACCACTTTCTGCCTTGCCTCCCTTCCTTGATGCCTTGCTCCCTGTTTTATCCTGGCTTTACTGTTTCACTCATTCTTTAGCTGCTCTAATTCCGTGCTTGGAGGATGGGAGTTGGTCTCTTGCACTGGGATGAATTTGTCCCCGCAGGCAGAGCTAGGCCAGTGGCAGTGTAATGAGCATAGCACCTCGGTGCTCTTCCAGCTGAGAGCGTACAGCTGTGCAAGAGACTGGTTCTGTGTTGGCTGCCCACCTGGGCCAGCTCTTGCTTTGCTCACTGCTGACACTGAGCTCAGCAGGAGGAGGTAAAATCCAGTAGATGTCACTAAACTACCAAAACAACAAGTTTAGTACAGAGAAGTTCTGTTTAAATGAGTGTTTTCTCTCTCCTTCAGGTAAACAGAATGCAGTGATAATGGGTAAAAAAACCTGGTTTTCCATTCCAGAGAAGAACCGCCCTTTAAAAGACAGAATTAATATAGTGCTCAGCAGAGAACTCAAGTATGTATGTGAAGAGTTATGAGCCTGTAAAACAAATCACAAATCTCAACTAAAAAATATGGATTGCGTGACTTTTTTATAAAGTAATTCCAAAATAACCTTTCAAAATCTGTTTATAAAATCTCTCTCCAATTGTTTCTGAGTGGTATTATTACTTTATTCTTCTTTGCATAAAATAAGTGCTAGTTCTGGATCTACACAGAAACCATCATGTCGTAAGACTCACCTATTTAATTCTATTTTTCTAGCTTCTGGTTACTGACTTCATTATCCACTTTTCTTGAGGCTATCTTTTATTAGCATTTAAGGGAAAAGAACATGTTCCTTTTGCAGAACTTTCTTCTGATGCACCACTCACAATCATACAAACTTCCTTAAATAAAAATGTTTGTTATAGTCATTTATTTTGGAAAGTGTTGGGATTTTTTTGCTTGTTTGTTTTTTTCTGAATATAATATATGGCACATTAGAGTCTTGTTTTATTGGGAAAATATTATTATCAATAATTATTAATAAATATGTTTTAGAATGGGTTTCTACCCTATAGTGGTTACTGGTCTATACTTGGTTAGATATTTCAATTCTCATTCATGCTTTTTTTTTTTCCATCCAATACAAAACCTCAGATCTGTAATTTATATTGCTTCTGAGTCACACTTATGAATGAATTCTAATTTATTAACTATCCTGCAGTCAGATGAGAATTCTAGCATGATAGGCATTTCAAAATAGTAAACTAATGTGAAGGATTTAGTAACTTGGAAATTCAGCAATATACATTATGTGTCTATGTGTATTGATTATCTTGATGAATGTCCTTTAAGTTAAATAACAAAACTTTGTTTTTCTAGGGAGCTCCCAAAGGGAGCACATTATCTCTCCAAAAGTCTGGATGATGCTTTAGCTCTTCTGGATTCACCAGAATTAAAAAGTAAAGTTGACATGGTTTGGATCGTTGGAGGCACTTCAGTGTATAAGGTACCTTTAAAGTGAACACCATAAATGACTAGCTTTCTGCAGATGGGAGAAAGATGGCTCAAGTCCCTGTACTGCCTGCTTTAGGAAGTTCAGAGACAAACTGTTCCCCCATTACAACTCATCAAACTCCAGTGATACCAATAGGTCAAGTCCTGGAGTGGTAAAATACTGTTGTTATGTTCTTGCCTAGTCTATGCCTTGTAGAGAGGTATGTTTCATGAATCTCTTCTCTATAACCTAGGGAGTATGCCTATAAAACAGTCTCTGTACTCTTTTACCCTTTTTTTTTTTAATTTGTAGTCTTGTAATCACTTTTACATGTGGTGAAGTCTTCTCAACATGCATTTGATGTCCAACTCCACTCGATGATAATCGGGTATTATCATAAAGAAATAGCTTATACTTTATTCTCAGGTGTCTGTTTCCTGATGCCAAGTGGCATATTTATTTTTGGAGGCAGATTCTCTTCAGATTAGGCATAGCTGTCAAACGCGAGCAAGAGATTGGATTAGTCTTCTGCCTAATAATCTGCAGTTCTGCAGGATACACAGTGTGAGCAAAAACAATTGTCTCCTAGGCTTGCAGTCATCTAGTACTCCAAAGACTGATAATTTTTGCTTGCTCTTACAGGAAATTCTGTATTGTAGGCTTCTAAATTCACTATTTTTTCCTGGCTGGCTTTTTATAGAGAAAAAAAATGTCATTTTTAAGACTATTACTCACCAGTACTTAGAAAGATTATAAGTATACGGTCTTGATCAAAAGAGTCTTTGCAACATATTGCTGTGCTGGTTAGCATAAGGAATCTGACTTAAATTTTAACTGTTTTCCCTCCTTCAAGCTTCTAATCAAGATGTTTTAAATGAGCTTTTAATTTACCAAGAAAAAATATATCAGTTTTGTACAGATTATTGCACTTAAACTAACATTATGATCTTAATTAAAAGGGTTTGATGGAAGCTGTGCCACTTTATCAAAACTGCCAATAATATTTTTAGTGTCTGTATTAAAGATGCACAAAGGATTACTGGAATATTACCACCACACCATGTAGTAATGTGTGAGAAGTAAAATACCAGTTGAATACCAAATGAATCATTTTATTCAGTAATAGCAGTTATTTACATTTAAAGCCTTATTTGAATCTTACTGCTTTGTGTGCTTTAAAGGTTTAGAACAAACTGTTTATTTGGTATAAACCTGTTAAGAAGAAAGTGGCTGTAACTACTTTAGAAAGTAGGTGCAGCTGGAGTGATTTGAAACAGATAATGCTGAGTACAGAACATTTCCACTGTTAACACTTTGAGGATTGGTAACCAAAGTCCTTTACGAGGACAAACTTTGATGAGGAAAGCATCATACTTTGCTTTAAACTGTTTCCTGCAGGTGAGGGTCCCTGCCCCAACCACCGTCAAGCCTTTCCTGTTCCTGATGCTGTACCTGGCTTGCTCCTGTTCCTTCTCATCCCCAATAACACTGTGATGCCTCCCGAGTAAATCCTCTTTGCTCACACAAAAGTGCAGTGGAGAGGCAACTGCAAGCTCACGTGTGTGCTCATGGCACTTGTTCTGGGAGGACTCCCTGCTTGTCACAGGCTGCTGCAGACTCCTCAAGGGCTGAGTACAAACATGGGATAATGCCATTTTTAGTCTTCACCACTACAGGTGCTCTGCTCATCTTGTTCTTTGCACAAGAGGTAAACTCAGACTGGTAGGAGCTCCTTGTTCTGGGGATTCTGGAGAATAAGAAGTGAGTGTAGCTGATGCAAAGGTGCAGAGCTGAGGCTGTGCCAAGAGTCTGCATACAGCCCTGCCACTGCCAGACATCACTTCCAGAACTCCTGTCTTTACTCTGCCACAAGGAGAAAGCCTGCCAGTCTCGGAACACCTACAGTGCAGCTGTCTGTTGTTTAGGGCCCTCTTGCCCACAGCTCCTAGGTTCTCAAATACAGTTTTCTCGGGAGTCATAGGAAGTACTGGCATAAGCTTATTTCTGCCTTAAGTAACTTAAAGAGCAGAAGAAGGAAAGTTCTAGTAAGGTAAAATCCACTGACAGGTTGCCTTCATGCCTCGTTCAATGGCGCACTGGGGAAGACTGCCTCACTTGGGACCTTGTTGGCCCAGGGAAGGCACAGCAGCTGCACATTGTAGGAATTTTGGTCGGGTGAGCAGAGTATTGGTGTGAGGACATAAGAGCAGAAAGGAAAACAGCAGTCCATTGAATGTGTGTGGACTGTGTGTACTGGTTCAATAATCTCCTTCTGCTTCAAAGCGTCCTCAAGGTTGAGCTTTTGAGGCTTGTTATTGTCTTAGATTTACCTAAAGGCAACCATCATCTTAAATGTGATATGATACTGCTCACCTCATGAGGATTGTAATCTTGCGCTGCAGCCACAAAATAATAATCTTGCCTGCAAGGAAGTTTCTGGACTTCTCACAGCACAGATTTACAAGCAGAGGTCTTGAATCGCAGTATGACACCAAGCTGGACCATCAGTGCTCTACCTGATCTGCTGATTTGAAGGAGCTGACATTACTACTGACTATGTAGATGAGAATGAAGAAATAGAGGTGCCCAGAGAAGGTCATTAGATCGCAGCAAGAATGAAGGCATTAGGCAACATGAGAGGCACTCCACGATTTTGCATGAGCCCTTCAGGATCTGCAAATTCTGAGAGGTTTTTCAGTAGTTGCTATGTGCTAGAAAACCTGTGGTACTGTGACTCACTCATTTGTTCCATCCCTTGAGTCCCTATCAACAGTTGGAGCATATCAGAATAGATATCCTGAAACAGATTTTTGGTTTGGTTTCATCCCAAAGAAATTCAGTTCATGCACATTAAGATTGCTCCCCACTGCAAGCAAAGCGGAGACAACTGGAAATCCACTTCAGAACTACATTTCTGATCTGAGCTAAGATAGACAAGTAGGTGCACGCAGTATGGAGGTAGTGTCTCTTAACCTATGGAGGTACTCAGATCTTGGCTTTAATTGTGAAAAACAGTGCTACCTGGAGATCCCAAGGAAGTCTGGAGAATATAAATTGTGCCTGCTTTTTTTAAACTGCGTGTTTGAAATAGATTAATAACAACCATTAGATTTTACTGGGAATTGGAACCGAAAGTCTATTCACATCCCCCAAATAATGAACAGAGGCTTTACGATGGCCTCTTTTTAAAAGCAGGCACAGGTGTATGTATGTGGATGGAATGCTCTTACAGTAATATTGTATGCTGAGTGTTTAATATAAATCTTGGTTTGTAAAATAAACATGCACACATCAGCACATAGCAGTAGTGAACTTAACAAGTGGGAAAAAATATGCAACAAAACTTTATATATATAAATATATATATATTTATATATATTTTATATATATATATGTGATATGACTCAGGTCCTCATAACCAAGGCCTCTTTAGTAGCATTAAAACAGGCTGTATCAACAACCTTGATAAAACACATATCAAACATTTTGAAATGTCACTTCTATTTTATATGTTCCTACTCAGACTGTTGCTTTCTCAGTGCCACAGAAGCAAACAATGACATTCAAGGTCACATTGCTGAAGTGGAGAATTGGATTTATGTATTATATTTGGAGAACAAACTTGAAATTTCATAACAAGAACAAGTTTTTTCTTTCGTAAGTTTTTTCATTTTTTGCTATGATTATCTAGGTTAGGAATAACAGAAAATAGATGCTTTTAATAAATACCATTTGGGGAAATTCTTCAAAAAGAGGTGAGCTGGGAAATAAAATTTCCAGTGATCTCCAAGGGAAAACTGTATCTAATTGTCATACTTTATCTAATTTCAGGTGTTTTTTGTATTTGGTAGTCTTCTACTCCCTTTCATTCTTCAGAATTACTGAATTACAAAGTTGCTATTCATATTTACTGCAGCAAGTCTCTTGCAAATGATTAATTATCCCTTATCTAGAAAACTAGAATTTATTGACTGAGCATATAAGGCTCACTAGGTTATGAATACCTTGAGTGGGTTTTGAATGCTACATTTGTTAAGTCTCAAATCTTTGCTATAGCATTGACCTCTTTAAGAGAGAAGTATTAATAACTTCCATCCCTAGCTTTGCTGTGATTTTTTTTCCCAAGGCTGCCAAAACTTTACCAGATTGATACGTTTTTTAAGGATTACATTTTACTTAGAATGTCTGAATTCCCTATAAACTGTAAAAGAGGTAGAATTTTCTCTCTCTTCCCTGCCTGTAAGACAAAATATTTTTAAACTATGTGCTTATAGGACTAGAACCTGACATGAATGTGTTGTGAGCTCCAGTCATGGGAGAGCTGGGCAGCAAGCTCCTTTTTCCACACTAACTTGCTGTATTCCTGTGGGTTGGCAGCGCTGCCGCTCTCTTGGGGCGCAGGTGACAAAGCCCATGAGAGTGATCGTTCTGATGGCATCACAGGGGGTAGGTTGTTGGTTGTTGTTTCACCAGATTCAGACTTGTTATGCAAGTGTAGATGGTCCTAAGCACTTGCATATCCAAGGAAGATTGCTGTCTTCCCAGGACATAAGCAAACGGGATGTTTGTATTTTATTATTGCTGTGCCATTTACTCCTCATTTATGGAAGAATTTTCACACTTGGTTGTGTGTAGTTCTCTAATGAGGAAGACAGCAATGGGAAGAAAATTTGGCCTCTACTCCTATATCCCTTTAGGAACAGAGGAATCCCTTCTGAGCAAGGATTAGAGTCATCCTGCAATTCTGTGGCATCTTTTTTATATATGTGTCAGGATCGCAGCATTGCTGTTAGCAGCAGTTCAACCCCCTGTTCTCACCCCCACAAAGATTTGTGTATTGTAAAAATAGATGTATTTTACAACTAAAATACATAATTATGCCTCAGGAGGCCAATGCTTCTTGTTCTTGCTTAGTCTAAATTAAGATTAAACAAAGCTGAACTACAGTACTAGCAATGGACGAGTGGGTTTAACTAATAATTTCTTTTAAAAGTTAAAGAACTCTGTGATGTACAGGTCTAACTAAGATTCTTCTAGACAGTTTTTAAAATAGTATCTTCATATTTCTGCACATTTGATGAGGACACGATCAGCTTTTCCCGTATGTTCTTCAAAATAAAATCAGAGGATTTTTTCACATAGGGAAGGAAGATAAAATACTCCTATTACTCTTAACCAAGCTAAGTGTCCTTGTTCTTATGAACAAACATCTTGATTTGACATTCCTTTGGGAAAAAATAATTACTAGAAAAGGTTAACGTATGAATCAGAATTGCAGTCACAAATCATGCAGCTATGAAAGGCTGTTGCTTTTTAAGTTCATGATGAGTTCAGAGGAAAGGAAAAGGCTTAAAAGGCCAAGTAACACATAGGAAAGTCTAGCTAGTAAAGTATAACTGTTTCGGTATGTGCAGGGATTTCAGTAAGGCTGATAGAAAATTTTGGTTATGAAAGGTGCAATTAACTGGCAATTGCTGCACCTCATGGTGGGAACTATCACAATATTCTATCCATCCCAAAATTTGGCCTTAGCAGCTTGGGAAGCAGTTTTTCAAAGGTGATAATTTGCATTTGACTGACCTAAAAATTTGTGAGACTTGTAACTCTCAGATTTTTATATACACAAAATAATTACTTTAATACGCTTGTGACTTCAAAATACAGTTGGCACAAGTGATCCACATACATTTTAATTCTTGAAAACCAAATGCAAGGGAAAAGCATGTTTCTCTGGATTTTTTTTCCTTTATTGTGTTCTTCTACTTTGTTTGCATTAGCAATGCTATTATCTAGTGGCAGAAAGACACCGGAAAAATAAGTGAATAAGTGCCTCAGATGGTTGCTTTGTCTATTGTATTTATTTTATGTAATCAGTAGAAGATGGGAGGTAGAAGCACTCTGTCTTCCTTCTAAAACCTGAGAATCTTTAAATGACGAGAGATCATTTGTCCATTCGGCGGCCATTGGTTGTTGTCCCTGCTAGATTACAGTGATTTGGTAATAAACTTATAAAAGATTAGTTTTCTACATTGTACTTCTTAAACTGCTTGTACTGTTTGCTGCAGAACTTTAGGTATGTTTGAACCTGTATTCTACATTCTAACCTGTGTTCCCCAAAGCGATGGCCTTATTAATACAGATGTAATATTTTATGCAACTGTCGGGCCAATATGGTTGGAGATTGTGAGGAAGGTAATTGCTAGGTCACCTCCTTGTTGCTTCATGATTCACAGACAGGCTTCCTGAGGGGTGCTTGGAAGACAGCAAAAAGACCATAGTGTGCTGAAGATCCATATGTAATGAGGAACTCCAACTCTCGCACAGTGACTTACCTAGGGTCCTGCCGACTCAGCTCTCCGTCCTTCCTCTCTTCTGGAATCTCCTCTGTTTTGATGAGTGGTTGTGTTCTGGAGGAACAGTTCAACAGCCACAGTTTTGACATTCTGTGCTCTAAAAAGAACTAAAATTAAATTTGCTTTTCCCTAGTCTATTAGGCTGTTTCCCTAGTCTATTAGCTCAGTAGCTGCTATGTAAGCTGGGAAGCCAGTGGGCAGAGCGAATGGATATACCTGTCCCAGGGAAACCAGCACCTGTACAATAAAACCCTAGGAGAATTAAGTGGCTAACAGAAGAAAAACAAAAATAAAACCACTATTACTAAATTCATTTCCTGCTTGCTGGAGATGGGTTGTCTGTTGAGTGTCATACTAGCTTACCACCGTATTGCATCATCATTGGAACTGGAATTAAGTTGTTGCATATTCTATTTAAATATCCAAGGTCTACTTATATATTCTATACCACGATATGCTCCGTACATTACATTAAAACTAAGTAGCATTTGCCTTACTGTCTTCAGTAGAATAAATACACTTATTGTATCATTCCTTCATTAAACTACTTAGTCTAAGTATTTCAGAATTCTATCATCAGATCAGCACTTTGCATCCCAGAACATATTTGCAGTACCAAAAAAGGTGGTGAAATTCATATGGTGAATTGGATAAGGCAAGAGAGAATAGCACTTGAAGGAAAAAGAGTGTCTATGGAATACTTATGGAAGGGTCTTATCTCTTGGTTCTTTTTGAATGCTGCAGTAGCTGTAGATAGAGCTTGAAT
Organism: Crypturellus undulatus; assembly: GCA_013389825.1. Lineage (NCBI taxonomy): Eukaryota > Metazoa > Chordata > Aves > Tinamiformes > Tinamidae > Crypturellus > Crypturellus undulatus. The sequence continues at coordinate 13,588 of VWPW01004739.1, read as the reverse complement.
TTGGAGAAGTGGTAAAGAAAACTAGCATGTCAGATATCATTAAACATCGATGTTGTCTTACAATACACACAATATTTGAGCTCTTTTACAGTGAGGAACTCAATTTTTAATCTTTTATTTTTAAAGGCAGCAATGGAGAAGCCAATTAATCATCGACTGTTTCTGACAAGAATTTTGCAGGAATTTGAAAGCGACACATTTTTTCCGGATATTGACTTCAATGACTACAAACTTCTACCAGAGTAAGGATCAAGATGCATAAGTGTCTTATGTTCAAATGGCAGAATTCATAATTTACTCTGAATGTTTTTTTCCCTAGAGTCACATTTTACATAAAATCTGGAATTTGCCCACTTAGAACATCCAGAAGGGAAGAGTTTTAAACCTTGCTGCATTTCTTCAACCTTCCTGTAACCTTCACAAAGGACATGTTAATTTGCCAGCAAAGCAACTTTTGTATAGTTTCTCACTTTAAAATTACTTGAATATTTACTAAGATTTGTAAACTGCCGATATATTATTAGTCAGTAGGTTATTTTAGTCTCTCAGTGTCTTTGAATTGTCAAAGTCAAATTAAATGGATTTGAACAGAAAGTGTTAAGCCTGTACAGATTTTTTAAAGTTCATTCCTTCTCTTAAGCAAAGAGAAAAATTTGTGAGAACCAGTATTAAATTCTAACCATTTATTTTGGTTTCTCTTTATATTGATTGCCCTTCTCATATTCCAAACATTCGTGTTCTCTCCAAGGAGATTACATCCAAGGGGTAGCGGTGTGGTAGTAAAAAATTCAAAAGGATTTCTGCCTTAAGAACAAGCACAAGGAAAGAAACTCTTCCTCTTTTTGCTGCTTCCATGTTTTTTCCTCCCAGCTAGTTATAGATCAGCAGTGAAAGAAATATAAAAGCAAGCCAGGTTCTCTGCCTGCAACCCCATGACACCATGTATTAGCATTGAAGTGAGGGAGAGCAGGCAGGGAAGAATGAGTCACTTATTTCAACTCTAGCATATTCTGAACAGCTCTGTGCCTTGTATCATAAACCTACTTCAAGATGCTGCCCCCTTCCTCTGTTTTTTTCTCAGGTATGCCTTGTTTGGTTTTAGACAATGAACTAAAATCAGAATTTGCTCTTAAAACATTTATTTATATGAAAGCAAACTTTTTTCCACCACTAAAACATGCCTAAGAGAAGTCTGTCTCTGCAAATTTCTTCCTCCCTCGAAATCAGTATTACTTATTCAGAACTTCTTTTATGTTACAGCAAGCTGAAGAGACTTTTAAAGTGTCTATTAATGAAATTGTTTAAGTAAAGCTGGAATAAAAGGAAACACTTTGCAAGGTAGCAATCATCTGCTTGAACCTGCACAGTTTGTAAGAGGCCTTCAGCAATAGCATTTCCTTTACACCATCTGTGTAAAGCAAAAATGTTTGTGTCTACTTCTGCCTCCATAGACAGAATTTAAATAATATAGTAAAGGCCTTAATCAAACTATTTAATTGATTGATTGGCCTTTCTTTTGACATTGATGTATACCTTCTTGATTTCAAATGGTGCACTCACATAGTAGTTAACATAATTCCTAAAAACAGACAGGCAATCAGTATTTCTGTGGTACGGATGGTATTTTCATCTGTTTCAAACAACTCTCTTCTGATCGATTGGATAAATTACCAGTGACTCATAATGATATTTTTATCTACTTACTGGCTTTTCTTTTTCCCTTTCTCTCCAGATACCCTGGTGTCCCTGCTGATATCCAAGAAGAAAATGGCATCCAGTACAAGTTTGAAGTATATGAAAAGGTTGTCTCGGCACAATAAATGAGGCTTTCTGTACTTCTACGTAAGGGTAGGCATTTTAAATCAAAAAGTGAGTGTAAACTGAGTGTAAATATAGATGTTTGACATTATTGCCAGAAAATCCTACTTCATAGTGCAATACTCCAGCAGTGAATGATTCCAGAAAACAGACTGCACTTTGAATACACATCGTGCAGCAGAAACAGGAGTGCAATCAGCAGCATGAAAGAGGTGGTTCTAAGTAATGAAGGTTGCATGAGAACTTGTATTTATCTCTACAACCCAAGGCAACCTCCCTAACAATTACGTGAGCAAAGAAGGCAGGTGTAGACTGAATGAGAACTTTTCTAACTAAAACAGATATTTTGAATATTTTTTTCCCTTAGTTTGGAGTACCTACTAATTCAAGAAGTCCAACACTGAGAAGGCATCAAAGATTTTAAGCTTGATTGAGATGGTATATATATTTATAACAACATTTACAATATGCGGACGACAGGGAAATTAAGTTTGAAAGGATAACAGAAGGCTAAGGAGGAGTGAGATTGCTCAAGTTATGTTGAAATGGAGCTCAGAAGTCTCAGGCACCAATCCAGAGATATCCGGATCCTTCATGGAAGTCCTTTATCATCATCTTAACCATCCTGAGTACACGGCCTACTTCATTCCTCTTGACTGAAAATACTGCGTTACAGGTTAATCTAATGAAGTTTACTTTTCCATTGACCTAACACTTGTGTAAAAGCTTGCAGATCCTTCTTGCTTCTCTACAAAACTGCTGTGTCAGCTTCTCTGTGGCTATTTTGTTGTGCAAGAACATAAGCATACGTTCTTTAGTAGAGTCTGTTTCCAGTCCCTTCTGAGTTTTATCAAGATGTATAGTGTTAACTTACTTTGTCAATGGATTTCAAATGTGGTGCCTGGCATAGAAATATGGACTACGAACAGAGAGTGGATCTCCCCTTCCTCTTTGGAGGAATAGCTAAGACAGTAATTTTGCATTATTATTCCCCAGCAGTGGGAAACAGGACCCTGGCACTGCCCTCCCCTGGCATTCGGAGGGCAGGCAGTACCAGGAGGTGTCAAGATCCCTGTGCGCCATCACTACCACAGCATCCACAGTGCTAGCGTGTTGCTGTGTTCCACCTCCCCCTGTCTGGGATGTGCTCTGCTTCCCTATGCTCCAGCTACCACGCTGAGGGTGAGAATGGACCAGAAATGATCCCTGCCTCCTCGTCACTGCTGGTCAACCTGGAAAAGCTAAACCCTGAGGAGCTTTAACTCAAGGAACCTCAAGGAACTTAAACCTCAAAAATCTGCCACCTCCTTCTCTATAGCAGTTTTAAACTATATAAGTTTCATTTTTAAAGCTTCATCACATGAAGCAGTGTTAGGGATTCACTGAAAAGGCAAAAATGTTTAGAATATCAACTTTGAACAATCACTTGAGTTTTTCATGACAGCATGACAACAATTTAGTAATGCAAAGAATAATTTTTGTAGTTTCTGCAGTCTTAAAAATCTAAGTACTTTCCTTTGTTGGTCTTCTTATTCCATTCCATTTACAACAGTCAATAAAGATTTAAACATCAGTATCATACGCTTGCATAATATAGTAAAAAGCCTAATGAGTTATAATTTGACAAATTTGCCAATACAAAACAAAAGAGAATAAGGAGAATGAGGAGAAAGGCTGTTTGCTGTTACTGTTTTTTTTTTTGGGGCGGGGGGGGGCGGGGGAAGGGAAGGCAGTATATGGGAGTGCAGGGGTGTTAAAACACCAATCACAGTCGCCCTGGTAATTAAAAGAAAACATTTCCAAAAGCATTAAACATTTTATATATACCAGTTCACATGAAAAAAAAATAGGAGAGGATTAAAAGCTTTTGCACAGCAAGCCTGCAAGGTGCTGTATTTAATGGCAATTTAGTGCTTACTAGAAGTGAAAACAAAAACATATGTTATTGATGTGAAGACAGAGCTGGTCAAAAATATTTTGCAGAAGCCTTGTGTTCACTGAGATCAAAATACTTGTGGAACTACTGTGGTTTCAAAGGACATTTTCACTTGAACACGAAAAAATTCTCCTAGGCCTATAGTTATTCTGTCTGTAGAGTAACTTACTCCTCTCCAAATTTAGCTAACTAACTTCATTTGTCAGGTTTTGCGACAAAAGAAATCAATTTATGATTTAAGGGAAAGGGAACTTTTGAAATTGAACTGCAGTTCCCCACTTCAATCAACTTCTCAGAACACACCAGTGATGCAGTTTCTTGGTATGCCCCTCAGCGAAAACCAAGGAACTGGTTTCTCCCTTTTTTTTTTTTTTTGAATAAAAATACTACATCTGGATAGAATCTTTTGCATTGAATTAAGAAAATATATTTGATGGCAGTGAGGTTAGATTCAAAAGAAGTATGTTCATCTTAAAGACAAACATACTAATCACTACTACACTAGGTGCTTGGAGTTTCAAGAAGGTGGATGGAGAGAAGAGGACAACTCTCTGTATGTTCAGGAAACATATCCAAAGACTGTGTTGTCGGATATATTATATTTCCAGAGGATGGAAACTTGTTTTAGAATCTGTACCTTTTTAAAGATACCTCAGATTATTTATCCCCAAAAATAATCCCAGAAAAAATGGATAGCCTGTTTTTGTGAAGGCCAGAACTATAGCTGGAACTTTTATGGGCCATCTTTTCAGAAGCAAAAAGCAGTGTTTCGCTGGTTGATGGGCTGCTTGACATAGCCACAGACACAGTAAACTGGGTATTGCACCTTTTACCTCCCCATTCTAGCAGGGAGAATAAAGATACTTCATATCTTGAAGAAAAAAGAAATCTTTTATTCCAAATAAATTTTTTTCTTACTTTTTTTTACTCCTGTATCTTGCTGGTATAATGATGCTGTGAATAGTCACAGTTTCTTCCCAGTGCTGTGCAGCTAAGTGCAGTGAACAGTGCATAATAATCACAAGTGACAATATAATTACCTACCACCAAGAAAAGTATAGTACAGATATAATATAATCCTACTCATTCATGCTTTCCTAGGAACAAAGTGTTCTCAACAGATTAAAAATTTAATTTTAAGGAACAATTGTTTTAACAAAAGAGCTAAATTTAGAAGTTCTCCATAAGGGATAAATAATGATCATAGTAATGTTTATGTTACTTGCTATTATTTATCTCTCTCTCCTCTGACAACAGACATCAATTTCTATCTAGTATCAGAAACCTAATGTTTTAAATAGCTCATTAAAAGTGTTGTGGTCACCATGTATTGAAGGACAGAATTGGGAACAACAGTCAGTCTCCATCATGTAGAGTAATTTTAAATCTCCCACTTTAGCAAAGAGAATATTAGTAGAATATATAAAGGACATGGGGAAAAACAGGCAGTGAAAAATGACAGTAATTGGTTTATGCATATAATTAAAGAAAATATCAAGTATGTAGGACATGAGCTCTTAACTGGGACCAGAAAACCATGTTGTCTTCATCAGACTGCAGCTAGTCAGTCAAAAGTCTAAACCTAATTCCAGCGTTATGCTGGCCTGTTCAAAAGCTGTTCCAACAGAAAAGAGAGACAAACAGGCAGCAGTTCATCTGGAGAGTGGAAAAAAGAGCTCTGGGAAGGGCTTTTTTTTCAACCAGTGCAGAAAATGAGATAACAAGAATACAGGAGTCTTACCAAAAGTTAATAAATATGAAACATACATATCTCATTGTATGGCAGTGCTTAACTGTCTTTGCTTGCCTAGGAGGATTGTAGGAATGAAGCCTACCCAACCAGGGTGCACTCCCAAAAATCTTCAGGTCCTGAAGGTAGGTCCTGGAACAAAAGAGTGGAAATGGGGAGAGAGAGGTGAGAAAAGGAACTTGGTAGGATTACATGGTTTCTTGTAATAGTTTGCCCTGTAACTATAATTACAAAGGAAACATCTTCAAACTGCCCCCAGATATAACACGTAAGATGCTATTAAAAGTAACTTCCTGAGTGAAGAATTTTCAGGATTTGGATGTGAAAGATTTCATCAGCTACGAGTGCTATCCCAGAGGTAAGTGCCTACACTCAAGACACCTGAGAGTCCTATCCCGGAGTACCCAGGAACCCATCGGAGAGCACTGTGTCCAGGCAGATCTTCTGCTTCTCTTGGTGGACAACATACTCTCTGTGTCACCATGTGAGAAACTAGCTGACCTTTCTTTGTCTTCAGTAACAAGACTTGCTTTCTACTTACACAGCAGTGAATCGTGCATTCTCCCTCTTCCCATTTCTGTGTGCAGACCTGTCCCCAGTTGAATATCACAAAAGCAAAGTTTGTAAGGAGAACGCTTTTACTACATTTAATCTACATTTAATTAACCCAGTCTGTGAAACACACAAACTTTCAGGCATACAGTCCCTGTCTGGTTGCATTCTCAAGCCTTTTTTTTTCTTTTCAGGTGACTTGAAGAAGGGCTTATGGACCATCACACGTTTGTTTATCTCCAGTTAAATTGTGTAGTTTAATAAAGTAGATTTTTTTTCTGGCTACCCCCCTCTTGCTTTGCTTACATCCTTTAATGGTCTTGGCTACAACATTTGTATGTTAACCTTACTCCTCAAGCAATGGCCCTCAATTCTATCCATCGTTTCTTCAGCTGTCTTGCTGAATTGGAAATCTACAGAAATTTGGAAGATACTTCTAATCAAAAAAATAGATATTTCAAATAGAACATTCATAAATATATCCTATATGACTTGCTAATATTATCAAACTATGGCTGAAATGAAAAAAAAAAAGAAAAAAAAAGGTGAAAATATAACAAATATAGAACTTGAGAAAACTGGAATTAGATGGTACACCATAACTAACAGAAATGTAAAGCAAAACCTTTTCACTTAGCATACAACCTAATGAGCTCCAAATATCAAGCAGATATCTTTTTCAAGCATATCTTTTTCAAGTAACGAACTCTCATATAAAAGTTACTTTGACTATAAAGTGGGTCACTGATTTCTTTAACAAGGACTCTTACACAGAAAGAATGTTTGCTCCTCAGAAGTAACATGCTCTTAAAGTTCATCCTTCCTCCAAACTCTGTTTTCCACATAAATACTAGTTTTAATCTCTATATTTGCTCTTTTTAGTTTTTGTTTAGAAAAGTTAAAATTTAGATCTGGTTTCATCAAGAGTCCTATGTGGAAAAGCTCATTGATATTCAAGTTCAGAAAAAAACAATGTGAATATTTCTAATTTCTGTTCAGTCATAAACCATATAAAAGGGTATTCAGAAGTGAAGTTATTCTTTTCCTCACTAAACACTTTTGTGTTTATCACTCTTTAGGTCAGCTAAAATTGACTTCTTCACAATATTGAGCCTCTGGTTTTCATCACAAGACAGTTTTATTTCAAATGAAACCATGTAGAACTATGATTTCGCCCTATTAATTCTGCTTTTTTATTGTCACAGAGCAGTCACACCATTTTCTACTGCAAAAATGAGTAATTTTTTTCCTGGTATATAATTCCAGATTCCTTCAGAAACTTGCGCTGCACAAAGGGTATAGACAAACTTCTGCTATAATTTAAGCAATCATTCCTTATTCAATATCTTATTTTTCTTCATATGAAAGAAATCCATATCCTTCATCTTAGGGGAGAATAACTGCTTGGGTTGCTCAGTAAAAATAACCTGTCATGGGGAAAATGCTGCTTTTAAAATAAAAGCATATTACAAAAACCTGAGTGTATGTTTTTCTCACCAAATAACATATAGGATTCAGACTCTGTTGACCGTCACTAGTATATGAATTTCACACAAGGGTGTAAACAAATAAATTAGCAGATGATGACTTAATTTATTATATATTTCTTTTATCATCACCTGAAAAAAAAAAGTGCTTTGATTAGAAATCGCTATATAGAAACAAGGCATTATGAGAAAAAGCATGCTTTGGTATCCTCCTACTTTACTATTATGCCTAGTATTACAATGTCGAATCATTTAAAAACAGCTAATTTCACAATCTTTATCTTCAATTTTACTGAACACACTTATAAAAAAAGAATCAGTTATTCTGTGTTAGTAATATACGATCCACACTAACAGAAATAAAAGCATTGAGAAAAAGAGTTATTTTATGGATCTGCTGATTTACAACAGTTAAGAATCTAGCACTAAAGTTCTGCAATATTGCAAATGGATGTGTCAATGGAATAAGACATTTCGGTTTAATATATTCTCTAAAATTGTTTGAAAAACTCTTGTTCCCTCACCAGTCATAATTATTCCTGCAAGCATCACAAGAGTGATTCCCACGCAGAGTCTATTTTTTAATTGAAGTAATTAGCCAAAATGCAACAAACATCTTAGAGAGCACATCGTTCCAGAAAGAAGCCTCCGCGTCATAACTAGGTAATTAAAATGCGCCTGAAGGAAATCAAGGGAAAATTCAATTCTGGCATTAATTCACTGAGGCCAAAGGGTAAAACCAGATGAAGTGTCAAAAGAATCAGACTCAAGGGGTCTTACCTGATGTGATAATCCAACCTAGTGTGTTAGCAAAGAAAATATGTTATGAAGTATAAAAATTATCTATGCAGACAAACCAATAAAGTATTTTTCCTACATGTTCCATGCAGATTTGTTGCTTGTTGTGAGATTCCTAATGGTGTCCTATTTTTTTCTACTTGTTTTTTCCTTATTATTTTTAGAACCATAAACCATAGCTTTTTTCTGTACTCATCCTACTACCTCTTGCCTCCTCTGTTCCCTTTTAGACCTCTCCAATGATGTTTCTAGCTCACTAGCATAATCCATCTTCATTTTTTTCAATCAGCAAGCAAACACTGTTATATTTTATAGAAATATTTTAAAAATACTTTTGTTCACAACATGTTATATTGCATTCCTCTTAGCAAATAGGTCCACCACAGCAAATGTCTGCCTCATCATATATCATTTTAAATACACTATTTTAACTACAAAATAACATTAGTATCAGTTAAATATTCTCAGTTATCACGGATCAGCCAAATTTATTATGCTTTTATGTTTTTCCATTTATTCACATTTTAGAAAGAAATGTGTGCCAATGAACACATTAAGCTTTAATAACTTATTGGCTATAATAACTTGATAATGTTTGGCTATAATAACTTACTATAAGGTACTGCATTCAAAGATTCACATGCAAACACATTACAATACAGTAATGACTATATAGAGCAAACAAAAATATCACCGCATTTTTCATCATTTTTTGTTAGTGTAGGTTAAAACTAGTCAGTGCTAGAAGTTTTTGACCAGCATTGCAGATGAGCATGAAACCCAGTCTGTTTACAATTTCCTATAGAATGCAACATTTCCCCCCAAAGTTTGTTTTGGATCAAATCAAAATATTTAATTTTCTATTTTTTCCATAAAGAAAATCAAACAGCTAACTTCCTCGATCCCAAGGATCCCCCCAGGGACCCAGGAAAGCCCCCCACCACTGCAGAGGGAAGCACTCAGATGCGCTGAGAGCGCCAGGAGAAGCTGGGATCACCATGTGCAGACCCTGGATCTGCAGTTCTGGACCCCCTCTCCCAGAGAAAGAACAAGGTCTGCAACCCAGTTCTGGGGGTTTGTTGAGTTGGGTAGTGGAATAGCACCTATGTTGGCAGTTTTACTGTCTACCTGCCCAACAGAAGTTAATGACGAACGAGAACTTTGTCATGAAACATTTTCATCAGTTCAAACAAACATTAGCATTTTTAAACATAAAACTTTTCCCTGGTATGAACCTAGTTAGCCCTACTGTCAGTGAAAGGGACTGGATGGATACAGACCCTCAGCAGGTAAAAAGAAGTATAACAGACTGATAGGTTACAAGCATATGCAAACACCTTTGGCAGTAAAAATAAAAATATTTCCAAAAGTGCTCTTCTAAGAACTGATGAGATATATACACTCTTTTATTAAAACATTCATACCAGCTATCATAAGCACCACAATACAATACAGGCAAGGACAGAGGCAGAAAAACAAGGTGTGTGAGAGCTACAGAAAGCAGCAAACTAAAGATGCTCTGGGCACAGAAGTGATGAGCCATACACAAGCACCACCGCCTCCATATCTTATATAATTCACACAATAACAGGCCTGACAAGATCACTAACCTTCCCGAAGAGTGAGTGTTCAATATACAGGACCTTCTGGGTCTCTTCAGTAAAGAAAGAGTATTAACAATGTGAGTGGGGTGGGGAGAATAAAAGAAAACAAAGATAATTAGAAACATACTGTGTAGGGAGAGGAGGAAAAGCCTTTGGACATTTTCACAACTTAGCTTTTGAAAGAAAAGGTCAAAGAGTAACTGCAAAACCTACACTTGAGCTATTGTATGTCTCAGTGAGTTACTCATCACGACTCTTAGTCATGCCGCTATCTGACTGATCTCATCACGCACTTTAAAAAGCAGAATTGCACCAATATCCTTTGCATTCCTCCTGAAAGCTTCTCTCTCCTGAGATGCCTAAAAAATCACTCCAGAGCACATGGCAGCTGGTGCACTGTGACTGCCATATATTATCCCAAGCAAGATTTACCATTTCACTGTTATCCAATCCTCACCTCCCCTATTTGTCTGTTGTATTTTTGTTTGTATTTTGTCTTCTATCACTGCAGGCAGCAGCTGCTTCTTCAGAGGAAGGAGCCCAGAGCCTTGTGCGGGTGGCACCACTTGCCCTCCACAACTACGTGTGAGCGGGGCAGGTCCCATTCCAGTGCCCACTATGGTCACCTCCGAAAAAGCAAAAAGTCACTGAGACCAAACACAACCAAAAATGTAAAATATTCTGTAAAAAAATCGGTGTGAGGTTAGAAAAAATCAACTTTCAGTAAAATGTCCTTGGAATATCAGGGATATCAGTCATACCATCATTCTTAGGTCAGCTTGAGAGTGGCATCCTCACAGCCCCCAAGCAGCTAAACAAGCTACTGAAATCTTACCAAGGCACAGTAAGGTCCCTCCAGCTAGCAGGAAAATCAGGAAGGTTCTCACACCACACTTAACTTTCATGTGTTTTCAGAAAGCCCCAGGGGGACATGGCTCGTGTAAGTGGCATGTTCACAAAAATACGGAGCTCAAGGAGCAAAGGTAACCTTGCAGAAATACTACATGGCAGCTGTGAGATGAGCATACTCGTGAGCATAAACACATACTACAGCCAGGATTTCTCATTTCGTAACTTCCCACAAGTTTGTAACAAAGAATCTTTGCTGGGTTGGAATAAACCTCTCTTAGTGATGCCTCTGTGATGCTAGGGCTGATTTCAACCTTCCCTGGGATGTGACCTATTTTGTAGGTTTAGACTGGTTGTATAAGGAAGACAAGTGAAATTTGGGAAAAATACAGATACATAAGATACATATGTCTTACCCCTCCTACAAACAGGTAGGTCCCAAATCTCTTTTTTTTCCCCCCACTTTGGCAGTATTGCTGTCCAGCACATTCTCTGCAGGTTCTACTGACTTAGATTCCCAGGATTTTGCCATGGGTCTTCGTAATCACTTCTGCTGAAGGCAGGCGGCTCTAGGGACACATCTCTGGACAAACTGTCCAAAGCGCCACTTCTCTCCGCGCCTGCCAAGCAGCGGCCGCATTTGAACCCTGCTGCCGGGGGCCGCAAGGCTGGGGGCGGCTGGCGGGGAAGGCTGGCAGGCCGCCGTCCCCCAAGGCACGCGAGCTGCCGCTCAACTGGCGCACCCTGAACAGAGCCAGGGGCCTGCGAGGTGGGTAGGGGCTCAGAGGACGGCCCCACCGGCGGCCTCTCGTTCTGTACCACACGGAGGGAGACCCCGCAGCACGGCACAGGCTGAGGCGAGTGCGGGGCTGAGGCGAGGGGAGCAGCCGGCCGCGGCGCCGGGCTGAGGTGAGGGGGGTGCGTGGCTGGGACGCGGCGGGCTCCTGGCCGCGGCGTGGGGCTGAGGCGCGGTGGGCTCCCGGCTGCGGCGAGGGGGGCGCGGGGCCGAG
>VWPW01004735.1:5218-16199 GCA_013389825.1 Crypturellus undulatus | reverse complement strand
CATCGTCCCACCTGGTGGTGGACGCCCGGCCGCGGTCACACCTAGTGCCCGGCCACGCGTGGGCACACACGGGTGGGTGACACAGTGACACCCAGAGCCACCGCTGTGCCCGCAGCCCAGAGCGGGGCCGTCCGAGGAGACACCGAGAGCAACGTTATGGATGAACGACAGTGAGACCGGCTTCCCGGGGAGTTTATTTGGAGCCAGGGCTGACAATTGATCAAGGGGAAACTCTGCATCCTCTGGAGCAAGCTGGGATTAATTTATGTTTGTCTGAAGGACGCTAATTAAGCCTGTTTAAGAGAAAGTTAACTTTAATGCTGTGATCTAGTTGATATTAAGAAGCTGCCAGAGAGCTGGAGGCAGCTGCTCCGAGTCCCCGTCGCGGGATGCACCGAGGGCGGCAAGGGGAGGGCTGCACCGGGGCCGGGGTGGCTCAGGGTGTCCCCGGGTGTCCTGGTGGCAGCGGGGCCACCTTCACCCCTGCTGAGAGCTGGAGACGGGCTCAGTGCGGGGGCAGCGCTGCTGAGGACCGGGCATCCCCGGAGCATCCCTGGAGCACCCCGGAGCATCCCCAGAGCACCCCGGAGCATCCCCCGAGCAGCCCTGGAGCCCCCCGGAGCACCCCTCCAACTCCGAGACCCCGAGGATGCAGGAGGTGCCACAAACCTGAGCCCTCCGCATGGGACAAAGCCCCCCTTTCTTCAGCTATTGGCAATTTTCGATCCCACCCCCCTCAAAATAAGTAAATAAATAAATAGAAGTAATTTGATTTGAGATGAAAAACGGTTTGAAATCATTAGCAAATCGAAAGTCAGCAAAACCCAATTGCTCCTGGTCATGCAGAACATCAGGGGCTCATTTCTACCTTCCAAGTGCGGCTCAAACATATTAAGGTCAAACTGAAAGAAATTTTTCCAGCCAAAGTTGCTCTAGGCACAGAGACCGACCTCTTTTGTGTGGAAACGGTCAAGTTTTAGGAGTTCCAGAGCGGTTCAAGGGGTGGTGGGGACCACTGGGTCTGCGTCTCCTCTGTTCCGGCCTGACATCCGCGTGATCCCGGATCTCACCGCGTCTCATCCAAGGCTCATGTTCCTCCTGGGGGAAAAAAAAATTCCCACATCCACTTGTGTGCGACCCCTCCAGCCCCACATGGCCCCAGACACCCTGGGGCTCCCGCTAGGAGCAGAGATGATGGGAAACAGCATCTTCCCTGCTGGAAGGAGCTGGAGGAGGGTCCCGGCCTCTCCCCTGCTGTTCAACAGCCCCCGGCAAAGCAGCAGCGGCAGCAGCGGCGCAGCCGGAGCCGGGAGCGCTGCCGGCGCCGCCGCATCCCCCAGAGCAGAGCGACATCCATCGAGTCAACAAAAAATCTCCTGGCAGCTCCGTCTCTTCTTTTTTTTTTTTTTTTTTCCCCCCTTAAAGCAAACATCTTCATTACAGCTCGGAGTTGTTTAAATAAATGAATTAATATTGACAAACCATCAACGAGGCTAATAAATGATTAGTTAAAGGCATACATACATCACATTACGGTTAGCATTAGCTGAGGCTTAATTACTTGTGGAGAGGATCCCATTAGAGGAGGTGCTCGTCGCCTGCGCCCTGCGCACTCGCCACCGTCGGGGACGGCTCTGTCCCCTCCTGGGCACGATGCCACCTCCAGGGCGAGGACCGCAGGGCCCGGGGCTCTCCCTGTCCCGGGGAAGCCACCAGGAGCTGCTGAGTGACAATATATGGGCAAAAAGGACCCCGGGTGAGGATGGACTCGTGGTGGGGACGGGACGGGAGCTGCAGGGCTCCTTGCAGGACAACATGTTCAACGCCAACATTGTGGCTCAAAACACTGGGCCGCGGCTCTGGTGAGCTCTGGGTCACCTTCCCCTCGCCCCAGGTGCTCCCAAGTGGCTTCCTCGCTGCAGACGAGCATGAATTTTCCTGCCGCTTCTGGAGTTTTTTGAGTATTTTTGCCATCCCAGCAGTGTCCCCTGGCCCTGGGGACAGCGCGGAGGGAGCCAGACCACGTCCAAGCAGGAGCAGCTCCGAGCAAGCCCCGCGGATGCGCCCCAAAGGGCCCTCGGTGCCACGAGAGGGTCCGGCCTCGGCGCAGCCCCCGGGCCTCTCCCGGAGCCGAAACTCCGAGTCTCGGGTTGGGCAACTCAGAGAAACCCCCAAATCCACGCGGGACTGTGAAAAGAGACACTGACAAATCAAACAGACAATAAATAATAACAACAATATCATAAAATTTTCAAATTTATTGAAAACTGGTCCACTCTTGGAGTATTGGCTTTTTCTATTATTTACACTGCTGCTGATTTTCTCTAAATATTTAATGTCCCATGGATTTTTTCTCCGAAGTACAAATCCAAACCGTTCCTAATTTGAGGTCTTTGGCGCAGCCTCGCCAGAGCCCCAGTGCCGCCTCCCTGCCCGGGACACGGCTCTGGAGCCGGGATGGGACCGATGTCCCCAGGGTGAACAGGGAGACTCCTTGATGGTGACACTTGGGGACATGCCCTGGGGCATCGGAAAGGACAGAACAAAATCCATCTTCTTCCCGGAGGAATTTAGCCCCGGAAAACATTTTTCCAGGTGTGGAGAAGATTCCCAATGAGCATTCGGGACACCCTATCCCAAATCCAGGTTCTTTTCCCCCGCCGTGGTGTCTATGGAGCAACCTGCCGGTGGCACCCATGGGTGCCCTCCACCTTCCTCCTCTTGTCGCTTGGCTCCTGCAGCACCGCGCACCCCCGGGACACCCCAAACTGCTCCCCCAGGACTTGCACCCTCTCGAGACCCCCCGTTTGGCCGTGCCGCGGGGAGGGTAGGACACAAACAGTCCAAAAGGAGAAGAATCCAGATGAAAGGCAGCTCGTGCCCGTCCGCATCGCGGCTTCGAGAGGTTTGTTAGGACTAAAGAGCCCCTTTTATCCCCTCGCAAGGTGCCGTAATGCGTCCCCGGGCGGCTTTCATCTCCGCCTGCCTGATTGCTCCTCGAGGCTCTAATGAGCAGCGCGGGAGCGCGGGGCGGCCGGGGCGCGCGGCGCTTCCCGCGTCGCAGATAATGAGGAGAGCGGGAGCGCGGGGACAGAGCGGCGGGTGGCAGAGGAGGGGGCTCTGCTGCGGGGGGCAAAGACTCATCCCACTCCGGGAGAGGGGGGAGCTGGAGCCGGGCTCCATCCCGGCTCTCCAGAGCGCTCCGACAGCCGGCGGCGGCCTTCCTTTCCCGCCGCGGCTCCGTGCCGAGGCAGCCGCGTGGGGTCTCCCATCCAGCGGCCGACCTGCTCCCTTCTGCTTAGCTTCAGCGTCCAGCAGCCCTGCCCAAAGCGACTCATCGCTGAACCGACAGAGCCAGTTCTCTGTCCCGGGGACGTCACGGCCACCCAGCCACGTGCGACACCCCCAGGACCAACGGGGTTTTAAAGCCAAACAAGGACCAAACTCCCCCTTTTGCTCCTGTCGCCCCAGCTGCGTCTTGTCTGCACACTGCGGAGTAGAGGGGAGCGGATCCGCGGATCCAGGAGGGGAGACGGACACGGCCGCAGCGATCCCAGCTCCTTCGGGAGAGGCCAGAGCTGCCCGGGGGTTGCCAGCGCCACCTCCACTGGGATGCCCGATGTGCAGGGCTGGTGCCATCCCCAGGGATCGAGGGGATGCATCTCCCCCGAGCCAAAAACCCACACGGCTCCCGGATACGAGATGGACACTTGTGAGGCGCTCCCAACTACCGCCCGCTTCCCCCGACTTTATCTCCCTCCTCCCTGCTCCCTCCCCACGGATGATCCATTCCCATTTATCCCGGCAAGGTCAGCTCCATGGTGGACAGGGCTCCTAATGAGCTGCCGCCGCTCCACGTGTTGGAGCTGGGGACCGTCACATCCTGCACGTCCCTCCCAGCGGCACCCACCGCGGGGTCCCCGCTGTCACCTGTGCTGTCCCTGGTCCCTGGGGGTCCCTGTATCCTGGTGGCCTGTGAGCGCGTGGGACACGTGGAGCGACGCTGCTGCGCTCGGCCAGCAAGGAGCATCCTCGCGACGTCCCCGCTCCGCGGCGCTGCCGGCGCGCGGCTCTGCCCCGTGGGGACGGATCGGGCCGCCCTGGTGCCGGCGGAGGCCTCTGCTGAGCCCCGACTCTCCTCCTCGCTCCGCCTCCGTCCTCCTCCTCCCCTTGCTTTTGATCCCCGGCCCCTATTCCCATCTTGGGGAATAACGGGCTGCTGAGGGATGGTCACCTGCCGATACAGCGTGACAAACCCAGCCCCCTTGGGGCTCCCTCTCCTGACTTGGGCCCGTTTGTTTTCCTTAACGCCCTGCTCCATCAGGGGAGGTTCCCTCAAGGAGGCCAAGAAAAAGGAGGGTTTGGGGAGTCTCCTGGGGCCTCCCCAGCCCTGCAGACGCTCCAGAGCCCCCCACGCCAGCACTCCAACCTCCCAGGAGCAGCCAAGTGCAGGAATCGAAGCTACGAACCAGCATTTGGGGTTCTTGGACGTGCCCAAGGTGAATGGAGACGGACTGGGAGCGGAGACTGGGACACGACCACTGGCCCCGGGGGCTGCTCGAAGCACCCCGATGTTCACAGCTGCGAGCGGAGCTCCAANAACCTCCCAGGAGCAGCCAAGTGCAGGAATCGAAGCTACGAACCAGCATTTGGGGTTCTTGGACGTACCCAAGGTCAATGGAGCCGGACTGGGAGCGGAGACTGGGACGCGACCACTGGCCCGGGGGCTGCTCGGAGCACCGCGATGTTCACAGCTGCGAGCTGAGCTCCAATCCCCCCCAGCAGCTCCCTGAATACATGAAAGCTCAAAACACACCCCAAAAACCTCCCGGGGTTTCCTGCGGGTCCAGGACCTGGCGCTCCGGCTGCAAAGCCCCAGCCGCACATCTCACAAAGGCATCGGAGCCCCAAACGCGGGGCAAGACCCAGTCGCAGAGGGCGAAGAGAGGCGGCTCCGAAGCAGCAGCGTCGCGGGCGGTTCGGGTCCATCTTCCCCCATGCACACGCTCCAAGCGCCCGGATGAGCGATCGATACAGATTTGTGTTGCACTGGGTAGAAAAGGCAAGGAGAAAGGCAGCGCGCCGGCGTGCAGCGCCAGGCTCGCCCGCGCGCGCCCGGACCGGCGCCTCGCTGCGGGTCTGTGGGCACCGTTGGGGCCGCGCGCCCTGTGCCCTGCGCTCCTGGCGCGCACAAAACCCTGGGCAAGGGCTNGCGCCAGGCTCGCCCGCGCGCGCCCGGACCGGCGCCTCGCTGCGGGTCTGCGGGCGCCGTTGGGGCTGCGCGCCCTGCGGGACCCCCGTGCCCCCGGGCACGGCCCCACGCGCTCCTGGCGCGCACAAAACCCCGTGCAAGGGCTGGGGAGGGGGCTCCTCTGCAAGCCCGGGCTCCGTTCGGAAACAGAGAGAGCCAAGACCAAGAACTCGGTCAGGTCGGGAGCACGAAGAGTGCCGGGCCGCGCTCCCCAGCACCGCTGCCCGCGGGGCCACGTTCCCAAGGAGCCATCGGAGCTCGAGGCCCTGGCTGGTTCGGCCGACAGGGAACGTGGGGAATGCGGAGCCCGTCCTCCTTCCCGAACTTCTCTCCTTTTCCAAGTGAGAGGGAGAAATTGCCAGCAGCTGGGTTTGGCACAGGAAAAGGGCCTGGCTGCAGGATTTTGGTGATTTTTTGACTAATTCCGTGAGTTTTTCCAACCAACCAATATTGCTTCTTGAAACTCAGCAGCGCTCATCCCTCACCCCACGAGAGGGCTGACATCACCCGCGCGTCCCAGCGCGCCCGAGCCCTGCGCCCCGCGTCCCGCTGCCTGCCTAGACCCAGGCCCAGGCTCACACGTGCGCCGAGCTCGCCCGGCCTCGGCGCCGCAGACCCTCCTCATCCCGAGCCCTCAGCAGGAGCCGGTTTACAAGAAGGAGAGCGCCGGCTTCCCAAACAAGCCTCCCAGTCCACAACACATTTCCAGCCATACATAATCTAATATACGTTACCATAGCGCCAATCAATAACGCAGTAGGCCAGCTCCGAAATTATTCTCTTAAAGGGCCAGCGCGCGGCTCCCTCCCTGCCACCCCCGGCCCCGCGTCCTGGCGGGACCCAGTGACGGGAGCCGCTTCCCAGCGGGTCCCAAACGTTCACGGAGCCAAGTGGCCCTCAGGGGCCGTCCCTGCTGGGTGCCACAGTCGGCATGAGCCAAGGACGCGGTGGCATCCGAGGATGCTCCGTCACCAGCCCCGTGTCCCCAGCACCCTCCGGCCCGGGACATCGGGCACCCCAGCACCCTGCCCCTACCCGAACCCAGCAAATTGGGCTCTGCAACAGGGAAAACCCAGGTCTCCAAATGCCTCGGGAAAGCACCACAGGGCTCCGGCTTTGGGAAGGCTCCCAGCCACCTTCCCAGGGGGATTTCATTCAGAAACACTTGTAATATTTTCTTTTTTTTTTTCTTCTTTTTTTTCCCAGAACAATTTCACTTTTTCTCTGGTTATTTCCAATCTTGCTCCTGAAACATCACCACAGCCATCTTTTCCTCCTGCTTCCCAACCAAAGGTAGAAATGGATTGCAATGGCCACCCTGCAGCTTCCCCGGCTGCAGCCAGCACAGGCTCCTCTCCTCCCGGGAACGAGTCCAGCTCCATCCTGGGAATCTGCAGCCACGTGCCCAAGGCACCTGCCGACTCTTCCTGCCGCCACGGCGTTACAATGGCCTCAGATCCCTGGTTTGCTGCATTCCCTGCTCCAGCCGGGCCCTTGGAGCGGCAGCTGCTCCGGACACGGAGCGGGACCAGCGCTCGCCTGGGTCGGGGCAGCTGGAGCTGGAGGGTGATTGACCCAACTACCCCCTCAGCGGGGCCACTGCAACGAGGGAGGACCCCGGGGCAGCCCGACCCCGGAGCAAGGAGCCACAAAAAGGGTTTTTTCCCTTTCCCTCCTGCAGACACGTCGGTAAACGGGTCCTGGTCCCGAGGAAGGAGAACGTGAGGGCTTCCCTGGGGTGAACTGCACCTTGCGAGGGCCCCAGATTTCCAAGGGGGTTCATTTTTGCTGCAAATAAATGAGGTGATGGCTGAAAAAGTGCTGCTATTGGATGCTCACCTGTTTGCAGACGAGGATCTTCCCTCCCCCCAGGGTTATTTCATCTGCATTTCCACAAAATCGGGGCTGCGGAGCCCAGCTGAGGAGGTGTCCCCAAGAGGACCACCGCGTGGCTGTCCCGTTGTCACCACAAACCCCTTTGCTCCACAGTTTGAGCAAATCGAGTGAATGAACATGCTCCCAAGCTGCAGGCAGCTTCGGTACCTCTTGGTGGGAAATCCTCATTCTCAAAGCACGTTAATACTGAAACCTAATGATGCCGGTTACCCTCCTCCACCCTTCAGCTGCAGCGAGGAGGCTCCCGAGGAGGCCGAGCGGATCCCCTGCAGGGCCTGGCGAGGCTCCGCGGCCGCTGCGGACGGTCTCGTCCCATGCGGAGCGGGAGAGGATCCCGCGGCGGCCGCGCGCCCGGCAGGCACCTCTGCTCACCCTGCGGCGGGAGCCCTGGGAGCGGCCGCCGGCACCGGGGCTGTCGAGCGCGGAGGGAAACACCTGCGAGCGCCCGGCCCCCTGCGCCGCCGGAAACGGGGGGTAACGCGGCGGTTTTGGGGCGGCTTTTTGACACTTTTTATTTTTTTTCCCCCCCTTTCTCTCCCGGCTTTGCCACCAAACGGCCTGCGAGGGCGAGCAAACCGCCCGGAGCTCCGCTTCGCACCTGGCTTCTTTCATCAGTGAAAGCCCTGTCGGAAGAAAAGACAAAATAATTTGACCGAAGGCTCTTTTTTTCTCTCCTTTTACTTCCTTCCCCCTAAAATGTCTTGATGAAAACACAGAATGAAGAACAAAAAAAAAGAAAAGGCAAAAAAAAAGAGAAAAGCCACCCTGGAAGCTTTCACTTTGCTGCAAGGAAACCTCTTGCTTTTAAGCCCGGGGCAGCCAGTTCTTGCCCAAGTGGCACCCTAGGGTGCTGGCGGTGGTTGGCACCTCCAGAAGCAAAACCATTTTTGGGGGGTCCCCAATTGCTCGGCTTGGGGATGCCCAGGAGCTGCCGACGGGCCCACGTGGGGCTGCTGCTCCCGCGTCCCCCGCATCCCCCGCGTCCCCCGCGTCCCCCGCCCGGCCGGTCCCGCATCCCCCCGGGCCGCTGCCCGGGCGCCGTCCCGCGGGGCAGCGCGGCCCCCGCAGCCCTGCCTGTCAGGCAGCTCCGCGGCTCCCATTAATTCACTTCACACTGTCCCTATCGATCGGCTCTGCTCTCTCCCCGGCGCTGCCCTCTCGCTCGCGCCCTCCCCCCGCCGGCTGCTGCGCCGCCGGGCGGCCCGGCCGCGGCGTGATCCATACAAACCCACTTACGGGGGGATCGATGGGCTCCAAAGAGCGCACGCAGCAGCGCGAGGAGCCTGTCTGGGCATCGACCGCAGCCCGCGCGCCCGCGCGCCCGGCCGCCCTTCGGCCTCCTCCTCCTCCTCGCCACGTCGCCTCGCCCGTTTGCTTCACGGGCGGCGAACCTGGGGCTGGAGGGGATGCAGAAGCGGCCACCACGTCCCGCCCGGGGGAGGCTGATGGGCCCCAAACCCAAGGGCTCATCCTGACCCCCCCTGCCCGCCTGGGGGAGCCGGTGCTGCCGTCGGCGCGGGGAGATGAATCCCCCCGCCGCGAGCGCTGCCGCCCCCCCAGCGAGGAAGGAAATCTTTATTTTCATATATTCCATAAACTAATTTTTGCACCGTTGCAATAAATCCGTCTTGCAGCCGCGATCTGGCTCTGCTCTCGCCGCCCGGCTCCGTGCTCCAAGGGCTGCAGCTGCCCCGAGCGGGCCAGGAGCATCCCCAAAATGCAGCTCTGGGGCACAGGGGATCCCGGGGGTCCTGCTGGAGCCCTGGGAGCCAAACCAGGAACCGGGATCTACCGAGGGGTTGCTGGAATCCTGGCTCCCATCCCCGAGTCCTGGGGGTGCAGAGGGATCCCCCAGCCAGTGGCTCCCCCGGGGGGAATTCGGGAGCTGCCGCTCCCCTCCCGCCATCCCAGGAAACCTGGCGATGCCGGCTCTTCCCAGGAGCCTCCGGAGGGAGCGGGGGGGCTGTTCCCAGCAGATCCCGCTCGGAGCCGTCTCATCCCGGCACCGCCCCGAGGCAGCCAAGAGCCCGAACAGGGATTTGGGCAAAGGGCCATGGGAGAGACGAGTCTGCTGGGCCTCAGCCAGGCCGGGAGGCCCCGGAGGTGCCGCTGAGCGTCCTCGAGACGGCTCCGGACCGGGACCCCCTTTCATATTCCATGGGGGGAAACCTGACATCCTTCCCGCCAGGACGGGGCAGGATGAGGCCGGTGCGAGGCCCCCCCATCGCAGCCCCTTCCCGCTGCCGCCGGGCAGGATGCGGCGCCGGCCGGGCAGAGCCTTACGGGAAGCGGCAGCCCCGGCGCCCAGACCCCCCCAGCCCCACGCAGCCTCCCAGCCCCTTCGCCAGCTCCGAGAAGGCTCCGGCAGGAGCAGCACAGGGATTCGGAGCGTCGTGGGGGCTTTTGCCCTCCGAAACCAAATTCTCGTGTGTCTCCGCTAGGATTTTTGGTGGTTTCATCGCCTTTTCTCTCCCTTTGGCCGTGCTCCCCCGGCCGCTCGTTAGTGGTGCGGGCAGTAACGAGGAGCTCTTGCATAGCAATGAGATTGATTGACCCCCTGACCCTGGCCGGGGCCGGGGGCTCCGGGGTCACCGCGATGCTGACCGGCCTGGTTGCCACGGCGACACCGCCGGTCCCCGCGGAGGGCGGGTGCAGGTCAGCGCATCCGTGCGGGGCCGGCGGAATCGGGGGGGGGGGGCACCCCAAGGGGCAGGGACGTGGGATGCCCCCGGGAGGGGCAGGAGGGCCCGGGAGCGGGACGGAGCCATCCCAACATCCCCAGCCCCCGCGGCTCGGTGGGGGCATCCGCGGGGAAACGAGGCACGGAGCCGCCCGCATCCCGCGGCGGAACCCGCTCCAGCCCGTCCTTCCCCCCAGGATGACGCGCGGGATGGTCCCACGGCCTCTCCGCGCCCGCCCCTCCAGGGACACCGGGAAGGCCGGGATGGAGGGGCGGGAACGGGGCCGGGGCGGGATGGAGGGTGCGGGACGGATGGGAGAGGGACCGGTCCCGCCTCGGGGACCCGATTCCTGGGCTCCCGCTGCCCCCTAGCGGACAAGGCTCCGCTGTCCCCGTCCCTGTCCCCGCCGAGGGCACCCGGCTGTCCCCGCCTGGGGATGTCCCCAACGCGGTGCCCGAGGGCTGGTGGCCTCCCACGGCCCCCACGTAGCGCAGGGGACCCGGGGGTCCCGGACTCGCTCCGAGCCGCAGGACTCGCAAGGACAAGGACGGCTCCTCCTGCCACCACCTCGCCCCGGCAGCACCAGGCCCCAGGCCGGGGGTTGTCCCTTCTCCGCAGGGGCTGATGTCCCTGATGGGGACACGATGGAGGAGAAAGATGGGAAAACCGTCCCGGGTGCCCCGGCCAGGGGTGGTGTGGCCCATCGGGTGTCCCCAGCCCTGTTGGCACCAGGACCGGCTGCCCACAGCCCTGAGCGGAGCAGCGGGGACACAAGTGGGGACACAGGCGTCACCGCGCAGCGTCTCTGCGGTGCCAGGCCCCGCACGGGGACAGGTGCCACCACAAGTGGCAGGAGCTGGAGGGCGGCGCTGGGGCCAGATCTGCACGGGGAGAAAGGGCCGGGACCGCAGGGGCTGCGGGCAAGGCCGGGGGGGAGAAGAGCGCCCCAAACTGCTCTTTGTGCGGGACCCCCCGGCCCCTGCTCCCGCCGGGGTGCGGATGTGCGGGCGGGGGGGTCCCACTGCCCGCACCCACCGGGGACCCCCCTCCCGCACCCACTGGGTCCCCCCTCCCGCATCCAGGGGGTCCCCCCTCCCGCACCCACCGGGGACCCCCCTCCCGAACCCGGGGGTCTCCCCCCTCCCCGGGGGTC
>VWPW01004733.1:2552-51805 GCA_013389825.1 Crypturellus undulatus | reverse complement strand
TCGCGCATTGGTGTACAGGCATTTCACTCTTCATATTAATTTTCTTCTCCTTTTGAAGCATCAGACCCCAAGAGAACCATTTGAAAACAGTAGAAGAGGGATGAGAAGGATAACATCTAGAAAAAGGGCAGCACTGGACTCTGCTCAGCAGGGGATGTTTTCCAACAGTCTGACCTACCAGTGTAGTTCAACCACTTGTCCAGCTGTCTTTGTGAAGACTGAGGAGTCAGATGCAACATTATTCTTTTGGCCAGTCTTCCAGGGACACTGGAACATTATTTAACCATTTGAGTCTATGCTTTACATACAGACATTTTGGGAAATCCTGCCAAATCATGTGCTGCCCTGAGGACCAGGGCTGCCTTGCATCAGGGGGAAGCTGTTCTAGACTGAGGATTGAAGATAGAAACTTTGAAACTATGGGCAACTCCTCTTGTGGGAAACCACTGTGTAAAGCTGATGTATTGAACAGAAGGAATGCATTATTTTGCTCAATGCATGATTCAAAGCAGAGGCTATTCTGCAGTACACATACAGCGAGCTGTTTATAGCCAAAAGATAGGAATCAGCATGAGGTGGGAATGAGATATTCATCTATGTCCTTTTTGCTCTGCAGGAATTCACTGTAAAGTTCAAGGTACATGTCACATTTTCCTCCTCCAATCATCTCACCAAGCCTTTCTACCCAGCAGGGAACTGTGCTGGTTGGCAGCACCAGGGAGGTGACTTTCTTATGGCACATTTTAATAATTTCTCCAAGAAACTGTTCACAGTGTTTCATGAAAATCTGCATCAAGCATTTTGGAGTTTAAAGTGTAGGAAAATTGTTTCCATTTTTATTCCATTTATGAGGACCTGAGGGCTGCAATTTGGTTGTCAGAAACTTGAATAGATTGAGAATCACTTTTAAATCCAAAAAGTTTTATAGTCTCACACTTTCCAGAGAGAAAAGAGTTAAAAGACTTGAGGGGGGATGGATCTATTAGGATGGGAGATGGACATCTCTGCTTGTGAGTGTAATCATGTCCGTCTCTTATTCTGAGCAGGAACTCAGTGAAAAAAATGATTTTTGCCACCTGTTGGAGAGCTTTAGTGAGGACATATCGGCAGGGTGAGGACTCATTTTTCCTTCACTTGGTTCCCTCAATCACAACTGTTTCGTTTCCTCCTCTACCAGCAAACTTTGTTCCTAAAACAGGATAGTATTTACTTGAGAGGTGAGCCACTTGTCATTCACCATGATAATATGTCCTGGTGTTACAGAATCATCTGTTAGTAGGCCTGCAAAAGAACAGGACTTTGGGACTCCTCACCAGAGGTCAAACAGACCATCAGTTTACTTATAAGGGATGGAAACCCTGTGACCCATGGCTGTGACCCATAGCACACCCTTACAGCACTCAGGCACTCTGTGATCTCTGTTGGGGATGGAGGTAACACTCAGTCACTGTGACTCTGGAGGTGTCAGAATCCTCCTCTCATCTTTGTAACTGTGTATTGAGAAGGGAATGGGTGATGTTGTTTGAGGTGATAACCCCAGGAGTCAGTATTGGGTCCAATCCTGTTCAATTTATTCATCTGTGAACTGGGTGAAGGGACAGTGTGTACCACCAACAAGTTTGCAAAACTGGGAGACACGGCTGATATCCTGGAGGAGAAGAATTGTGCTGCCATTCAGAGAGACATGGACAGAGCTGAGGCAATGGGTGGAAGAGAGGCACCTCCTGAAGTTCAACAAGGGCAAGTGCAGGGTCTTGCACCTGGGGAGAAACAGCCTCAGGCACCACAACAGACCTGCAGGTGTCTGACCTGCTGGAAGGCAGCTCTGCAGAGAAGGACCAGGACACCCTGGTGGATAACAAGTTGACCATGAGCCAGTAGTGTGCCCTGTTGTCAAAAATGCTAGTGGGATCCTCGCCTGCATTAGGAAGAGTGTTGCCAGCAGCTCAAGAGAAGTGATCCTCCCTCTCTACTCCTCCGTGATGAGGCCACATCTGGAGTGCTGGGTGGAGTTCTGGGCTCCCCAGTGCAAGAGGAACATGGAATTACTGGACAGAGTCCAGTGTGGGCTACAAAGATGATTAGGAGACTGAAACATCTCTCCTATGAAGGGAGGCTGAGAGACATGGGCCTGATCAGCCTCAAGAAAAGAAGGTTGAGAGAGTATCTTATCAGTATGTATAAATATCTTAAGGAAATATATCAGGAGGATGCGTTCAGGTTGCCCAGAGTAGTTGTGGTGTCGTCTTCTCTGGAGATGCTCAAAATTCATGTGTACACAATCCTGTGCAACACGATCCTGTTTGTGCGGCGTGGGTAGGTTGAACTAGATGATCTTCAAAGGTCCATTCCACCTTTAATCATTCTGTGATTCTGTTGTTCTGTGAGGCAGAGGAACTGCCCTTCTCTAAGTCAGTAAATGGAGTTTCCAAATCTGCTTTCTGAAAAGGCAGGCTGATCAGAAAGCTCTGTAGAGTGAAACATTTTAGAATCCATGTGGCTATACCAGCAACCAACATATTCATAAATTAGTTTTTTCCCAGGTGAAATCTCAGGGGGAGTAATTGTATGTCTTATTTGTTCTGTTACAAGTACTGTACCAAGTACAATACCGCACCAAGTACTTCTTTCCAAAAGGAGTATGCTAACTACAGGTCTTCCAACATCGTCCATTGAATGGGAAATAGGCAAGATTAGGGTAGTGGACAGGAGGGACTATTTAAGACTTGCCTAAGAGTTCCAGTGTGACTGTGATTAAGCTTGGGATAGCAATCTGCCTGCTGCCTGCCTTGTGAGACTATTTATATTTAGATATTATTATATTGGTTGATGTGTACATATTGTTTTTAGGTAGATGTATATGTTAAACATTAGAATAGGTAATTGGAGGAATGTCAGCCATAGAAACAAGAATTTAGGGCTGTTATCCCAACAGCTGTTCTGTAGCTTTGGGCAAGGTTTTCCTGTGTTTCAGGAGGCTGGGACGAGATCAGAGTACTTATGCTCAGCAGTCTCTTAATCCAAGGCCCTGCCTGGGAACCTCTACTTGAAAGGACTGAGGGGAAGGGAGAGGAAGGCTTAAACTCTGCAGGCGCCTTGGAGGAGGGACGGGGGAAAGGAGTCAGTGATGACTGCTGGTTGATATGTAGTAGATCTTTCAGGGTAAAAAGTCTCTTTCAGAGAGAAAAAAAAGACCACCTATCCAAATAAACAAGAGTTTAGGTTTATTTTTGACTTTCTGTCAAGAAGATAAAAGGTTGGGGCAGTTCAGTGAGGTGTCCTGGTGGCTATTACAGATTGGAAATTTTGAGTGCATCAGAAAACAAAAACTCTTTTTTCCAAGTGATTGGATATGACAATCTTTTCATCATGTATAGTAGTTTTAGTGCTTTTACAGAGCCTTAGTGAATTCAAGCATTGTTCATGAGTTTGAGTCAAGAATCAGAAAATAAAACAGTGAAGCAAACAAACTCTAAACATCACCACGTCAGCTCCTTCATTAAAGCCGTAACTATTTTAGCTGTAGAAGGCAGAGTGTAATGAAATACCTAAGAACTTCACTGGAACAAAAGAAACACTTTCCAGAACAATACAATTCTTGAAATGGAATTGGTGTTTTGGAAACATAGAGTAGAAAGATAAATGGCCTCAACTCTTTCTTCTCTTTTATAGAAGGTTGTGCAAATGTCTGGCTTTTCAGTCCAGCATCTAAACTGGACACAAGGAGAGAGACAAAACAACAATAACAACAAAAAGACCATTCCCAATAGGTGAAAATATTTTTGTGCTTCTACTGAAAAGCAAAAGAAAAAAATGGTTTTTGTTTTGTTAGACCTGTTGGCATCATTTGGGTTAAGAAATAAAAGTGAAATGTAGATCTGCTGGTTTAAAGGATTCCACTGCCATTACTAGCTGAAAGCATGCTCTAAAACATCTTTTTTTTTTTTGTAAGAAAATATCTGGTGAATGAAATCACAGAGCTTTATTGTTTGGTCTCTGTGAAAAGGTAAGAATACAATGCAGATGAAGCTGAAGTGTGTGTTTTTAGGTACAGAGACTGGACCTACTCATACAGATGATACGAAGCTGAGAGGAGTAGCTGCCACCCCAGAGGGCTGCGCTGCCACCCCGAGGGACCTGGACAGACTGGACAACTGGGCGGTCAAAAACCTCATGAAATTCAACAAGGCCAAGTGCACAGTCCTACACCTGGGAAGAAACAACTCCAGACACCTGTACAACCTGGGGACTGACCTACTGGAGAGTAGCTCTGCAGAGAGGGACCTGGGCGTTGCGGTGGACGACAGGTTGACCATGAGGTAGCAGTGTGCCCTCGTGGCCAAGAACGCCAATGGCATCCTGGGATGCATTAAGAGGAGCGTCTCCAGCAAGAGAGGTGATCCTGCCCCTCTGCTCAGCCCTGGTGAGGCCCCATCTGGAGAAGTGTGTCCAGTTCTGGGCCCCCACAGTACAAGAGGGATGTGGAGCTGCTGGAGAGAGTCCAGCGCAGGGCCACAAGGATGATCAGGGGCCTGGAACATCTGCCCTGTGAGAAGAGGCTGAGGGAGCTGGGCCTGTTCAGCCTGGAGAAGAGAAGGCTGAGAGGGGACCTCGTCAGTGTCTATATGTACCTCAAGGGAGGCAGTGAGGAGGATGGGGCTGGCCTCTTTTCAGTGGTGGTCACCGGCAGAACAAGAGGAAATGGCCACAAACTGAAGCATAAAAAGTTCCACAGGAACTTTTCACACAGGAAAAATTTTCTGACAGCGACAGTGACAGAGCACTGGAACAGGCTGCCCAGAGAGACTGTGGAGTCTCCTTCTCTGGAGATCTTCAAGACCTGCTTGGATGCAGCCCTGTGCCACGTGCTCTAGGTGGCCCTGCATGTGCAGGGGGGTTGGACTAGATGTCCTCTAGAGGTCCCTTCCAACCTTAGGCATTCTATGATTCTATGTTACAGAAATGCTCTAGTCATGACTTGCTTGCTCTGCCACCTTCACCGCCATGGAGGCAAGGTCAATGGCCTGCAGTTCTCTGCATTCTCCTTTTGCCCTCTTGAAGAGTGGGCAGACACTGGCTCTCCTTGGATCCTCAGGAACCTCTTCAATCCCCAGGACTTTACAAGGATGGTCAAGAGCGGCCTTGCAGTGACATCAGACCCCTCAGTTCCCTCAGCACTCCAAAGTACATCCTGCCAGGCTGCGTGAACCCACATATGTCCCATTCTCCCGCACCAAGTGTACTTCCTCTCTGGTCTCACAGGGCTTGTGATTCCTGCAGACACCCTTACCGCAGGAGAGATGGACGGAAAGAGGGAATGTTGTACCTTTGCTGTTTTCTCTGTCACCAATGCACCTGCCATATATTAGGCGCAGGCCACGTCTCCCCTAAGCTTCCTTTTGCTGCCCATGAACTTGTAGGAACCTTTCCTGTTGCTTTTTACATGCTTTATCAATTTCCATTCCAGGTGGGCTTTAGCCTTCCTAACACTACCTCTCTGTGCTTAGACAGTTTCCCTGTGTTCACTCTGGGTCACCTGCCCCTGATTCCACCTCTTGAACCTTTTCTGTCTGGAGGTCCTTGTTCATCCCTGCAAGTGACCCACCATCTTACCTTACTCTCTTACTGCTGGTATGGAGTGTTCTTGAGCATAGAAGAGATGATCCTTGACTGTCAATACTGCCCTGTCTCCTGGACCTCTCTCCTCTCCCAGGCTGTATGCCAGGGATACCTTCAAGTATGACCGTGACGTCCAGGGTTTGATCCCGCTTTTCTTCTTGCTCCCTAGTCTCAGGCTCCTGAACTCCACCAGCTGCAGCCTATGCTGCCACTGATCCTCACACCTTGGACCAGGGTTTCCTTGTCTGTCGGTGCAAGGTCCATTAGAGCGCCATCCCTCATCTGTTACTCAACCATCCATGTCAGGAAATTATTGCCAACACAGTCTATAAACCTCCTGAACTGCTTGCGGTCTGCGCTCCTTATCGGTCAGAAGCATAATATACTTTGTGTTTTGTCCTATAATCTCATTATAAAAAAGAAAATAGGGAAATGAATTGGATTATACTGTTTGTATTTGGGTCACTACTAAAAATAGAACTATATTTCTGGATTAAAACTACAAATTTTATCTTCACAAAGGACAAAGCCGTTGCCAATACGAGTGGTTTGTTCCATTCCCAGTATTTTCTTTTTTTCATGTTTAGATGTTGAAATAGAAAACATTGTTTAGCTTATTAGCCATCTTTTGCTTTTCCTGAAATGAGTTTTCTGTTTATAATCACCACTGTTTTGCATTTCAAAGGCTTTTTTGATGAGACCTGTAAAATGGAGCCTCTGAAGCTCTCATTCTGTCCCTTTTCTTCGGCAGGACAAGGTCACACCCACAGAGCTGTATTGAACTCTAAGTTGTGCCTGTGATTTAATCCATCTACAGGGGAAGCAGACAATCTATTCTGAATCATTTCAGCACTGCAGAGGTAGACAAACAATTCAAAAATCGCTTTATATACAGTCTGTTCTTTGGTACACCAAATGTGAGGTAATACCCCATAAAATGCTGATACTTGTTGTTAACTGTCCAATCATGAATCAAAAGCTGACCTCTGCTCCCCAGACTTGCCAGTCAAAACAGGGCAGCACGAAATGTGCGATTGCTCATCCTGATTCATTTCAGGAAATCTTGAACCTGGTGTCAGGACCTCTGTTTGCGTTTTCTGAATGTATCTGTGACTTTGGGAAGAGATGGGCAGACGAGCAGCAGAGCTGTCCTGTCCTGTCCTTTTGGTTGCACTGAATGTATCTGTGTGTTGAGCACCACTTGCCATACACTTCTTCTGCCTGTATTCACCTATTCTGTGTCTGAATATGAACTGAGGTTGCTGGATCACTCCTACATGCTGATATTCATTTTCTCCTACTCAGAAGATACAGAGCATTTCCTACATTTATACAAACTGATCTGCAGTAAGCCAGCTTGTGAGAAAGGGAGGTATAATGCTCTAATGTTCCTTTTATTTCAGACTTCAAGTTTCATGGATTTTCTCAGTGATTAGTCTGTTTTTTTCTGGGTGGGCTGGGTTGGTTCTGCAGTGTCAGAAAGTTGTGGCCATGAAGTGTCCCGAACTGCTCACAAGGTGGGGGGGGGGTTAAGAAGACGGGGATAGCACACATTGGATGTGCTTGCTCGCTTGGCAGCAATGTGAGTGGTCACCCTGGAATGACAGCAGCTGTTGGAAAGTTTTGGGGATCATTCAGAAGAGAAAGCCTAGGGTGCATTTGGCTGAATCAGTCATTAAGCACTGGTGTCCTCCTGACACCATAGTCAATCTTTTTTTTTTCCCCAAAGGAAAGCACTTTTCCCAGGCCTCTTTACCATTCTTCCAGTAGGCTGCCATAAAGAGTTTCTTTCAGGTGCATTTGGCAAGAATTTTATTGGGTTTTTGTGTTCTTTTTTCTTTTGTGCATTCGTCGCCTGAGGCATATAAAGTGTAGGGACGCGGGCTCTGCTCAGAAGATGCCTGCTCTGCAGCTGGTTCAGAAGATCCTTTTGCTTGCAGTGCTGCTTGTGATGAGCATATGGCAGTCTGTACAGCTGCTTTCCAGGTCATTTCCAGGAGCATTCGCAGCCCTAGGACTGGATGGGTTGGTGAGTTGTCAAGGCAGTAGACCCTGGTGTGTAGAAAGCCTGGAGAACTGCATCCCAGCTGAAGGGAGGCAGGAGGCAATGGGGACCATTTTGCCTGCAAATCAAATTGGTTCTACAAAATAGGTAGAAATGGCCTAAAGCAAAGAAAGACTGAGGTAAAAGGAGATAGAAGAAGAAAGAACAAACATGCATCACATGTAACTTGTGCAAACCTTTCAAGATGTCTTGAGGATTCACTCTGAAAAGAGAAAGTATTTATATATCCCAAAAGATGTATTTACTTCCTTTACTTAGCAAATACATCTTTTGGGATATATAAATACTTTCTCTTTTCAGAGTGAATGCACATTACTTCCTTTACTTAGCAATGTGCATTTGTCTGAGGCCAGAAAAGAATAACAATTCCAGAGGTGAAAGTTAGCTGAAAAGCTTATTTTTATCTGGTATTGGAAATCCCCAAAGAATATTTGTAATGTGTGTTAATCAGCAACATTATGGCAAACATGTTGTGTTAGATAAAACCTGACTGTACGTTTTTGGCTCTGTGACCCCATAAAGTTCACATCTCTAGAAGGCAATTGGATGAAGCTCATCTTAAAAAGTATGTGAATTTTCCCCCCTTTTTTTGATACATATATAAGCTTATGCATTTTGATATTTTAGAAAGCTGGATGCAATGTTCTTTGGATCAGATTATACAAGATTTGAAAAGAGAATGTGTGCCAAGATCTCTAGGAGTCTTCAAAATTGACAGATTTTACCAGGGCACATTTCCTCTCAATGCATTTCAGCAGCACAAATTCAAAATGCATAAACTCATTAATAGCAGTAGGCAAGTGGCAATAAATTGATTCACCCATCTAGAAAATGAAAAGAACAAAAATTTATATTTCTCCAATATCTTGCAAATGGAAAGCTCAAAAACAACTTCCCATCAAAAAGAGACTGATTTACAAATGTAATCAATAGAAGCAGTTGCTCTTTAACTTGATGGTTTAGATAGAAAAAAGTCTTCATGAACATATTTGTTACTTTTATTTAATCCAATTACCAGAACAAAAATCCTAACTAGTAATAAATAAAATTTCTCTTTTAATGTTGCCTTTATCTCATTTATATCCTTACATTTTGATTTTGCTTATGAGGAACATTTCTCAAAACTTTCCTATTATTTTTGGCTTTCTCCTTTAAAACAGGCTAAACAGGATTGAAATATATAGTTAAGAATGGTATATTACAAAAAATGCAAGCGTAAGAAAAATTTAACCCCAGCTCATATTTCTAAATGTGGCTACCAGCTAAGTGTTAATTTTAGCTGTTGATTACAAGTTTGAGCAGGCAGGATCTGCTTGGGTGTGTTGCTGCAGCCACAGGGGCTGATCATTAATGCACATTTTCAGCTAAGTCCCGTTGTCTCCAGATTAACTAGGGCATTAAGGAGATCCAATTCTGTTTGACAACAATGCGGTGAGGGGGCAGGAGGAGTTTTCCTGAATCTGTCAGGCTTTCAGGAACCGGACCTTTTACACGGGAAATGCTTTGCCTCAGACTTGCCAGCAATGGAAGTGCATCTCAAAAACTCACCTGAAATATTAGGCTCTGCCCTCTTCCTGTTTCATTACACCAGGCTGAAAGCTCCTGAGCAGAGGAGCATTTCAGAAGCATCACTCAGGGAGCTCTGATTGGAAAGCTGTTCGTAATTACATCTGCCATTGCTTAAGTTAACTGCAACCATTTTTCTGCGGAGAGGTGTTCCATCATCCATCCATTAGCCAAAGGAAATGGCTTTGCAGAGGCATAAATCTAGCAATAAAGGAAACAGCAAGTTCTCAGCAGCAGCTGCAGCATGGATATCCAGAGAGTGGGTCACAAACCACCTGATCCAGGGAGTGGGTCACAAACCACCTGACCTGCACAATGCTGCTCACCATAGAACTGCTTCCTACCTTCATACTGCAAATATTCAACCGGAAAACCTGGAGGGAGAGTCCTGAAGGAAGTAGTGATGCCTTTTTGCATACACTTGACTATCAAAACCACTGCCAGCAACAAAATCCAAATTATATATACATGAAGGAAGCGCTTTCATGTTAGTTTCAAAGTTGTACCATAAATCTCTACTCCAGCTCTAAGTCCTAAATTTGTGATAGACCTTCTACTGTTGTGGTTGTTCCCATTTTTTGCCTCCTTCCTTTTTTTAATGTTTCCTCTCTTGGGGATGCTGCACACAGATTCATGAAATGCCTATGACTCTTACATCAGGCTCACCATGAAAGTTAAATTTTTATGGAGTTCTGTCACTGATGTTAGCATGATTGGGCCCACAGGACCTGTCCTAGTGGTTGTGTAGTGGCTGCAAAAGAAGAAAAACCATCACAAATGCCTTCCTTTGGCCTTTGCAATCTGAAACATGGCCCCATTTACCTTGCAAAGATTTTTGGGTCCTCTTGTTAGCGAGTTCTGAGGTTGAGGCTTGAGAAAAACAAGTTCTGCTCATACATTTTCATCCAGGCTCTCCTGAAAATCAGTGCCTGCAGGACCCTCACTTTCCTTTGTGCAGTCTTGGAAGGCCATATTCTTGGACCTGGTGAGATTTGTGAGGCAGTTAAGTGAGAGAGAGAAAGGAATATTGATAAAGAAGGTGGACAGTTCTCAAGGGCATTTCTGACAAGTCTGAATGAAGTCCAGCTTGGAAGGAAATGGTGGGTGGCTTTTCCAGCTCAGCCTTGTGTGATTTTATCTACTCTTTTCTCATGTAACTACAGAAATCTACAGGCAATTCCTAATGGTGGGGTATTAATCTGGACAGTCCTAATCTTTACTGACTCCTTCAGCAGAAAAAGGGAAATTGGGCCTGAAGAAGAGAAGGTTCGTTGCTCTACTTCCTTGCTGCAGTGTTAAATCCTTGCCTATCCTGCAAAGTATTTTTTCAAAGCAGGATGTAATCCTTTCCAGACATAACAAGATGGGGTTAACTTGAAAACTTGGAAGAACAGGATGTCCAAAGCTACTAACCATCCAACTCTCCTATATCTCATGTTGTTTCTGTGGTTTAGATAAAAAATGTGAGCCATCAATACTTATTCACAAATGGTCTGATCTGCTTTCCTGCTTTCTTACACATCTTTAGAGCAATAGTTTTGCTCCAGGTTTGTTACTATCTCCTTCACACTTGGATTCCCACAAATAGTCAGTCATCTACTGCCCAGCACGTGCATAAGATGAAGAACTGTGAAAGACAAGATATGTGTCCTTCATGCGAACATACCCTATCCTATCCTATTCAGGAGGCAGAAAAAATGGTGGTACCAAAACATAACAAGTCTGTCTTTCTGTGTTTAAATTTCTAGGACACCTGAACAGCAATTGCTGACTGGAAATCAGATTTGTAGGTCAAGCAAGAAATCTGTTTTAAGAAGACCTGAGTGGATCATTTTCCTGTCAGCTGAATCACTTGCATTTCTCAAAGCAAACTAAGCCATGCTAAAAGAAACAGTATTATGTGAGGGAGCCAAAGGGCATAACAAATGTTTTGCAAGTCATGCAAGTGTCTCATATAATAATAAAAATAATCAGAAGCTACTCAGCAAGAATACCTTTTTCCTCCAAGAAGACATCACTGACAGAACTAATGGGCTTTAGAAAAGCAAATGCAAACCAGGACAGTCCATTTAAAGCGATTGTTGGTGAAAACAATATAATTAGATCTCTCTGTTTGTCTTACAGACATGAGTTATTGCAATTTGCCTTGCTCCCTGGCTTCCTGTGAGGCAAAAAGAAGATGAACAGGAATAAATCTCCCCTTGGGCCTTAGTAAGTTAGTCATGCCACTCTTAATCAGACGTTGCTCATTACAGGGTTGTTAGCTCATCAGTGGACATTAGGAGGGTGTTATAGACAGATATCCTTTACCTAAGGAGAGTATCCTTGGATTTACTAATCTTTTCATTTTAACACCCTTCCTTCCCTTTCCCTCTCCTTACTTCCTCTCCTCCTCTCCTCCTTTTTTTTTAACATTTCTCCCAGCTGCTTATGCCTAATCCCCAAGCAACACAAGAGCTCTCAGAGTTATAAATATGAGCAGCTATTTAAACTCAATAGCTAGATTAAATGGCTTTGAAAAAAATAGCTCATGGAAAATAGCTGTGTCTGCTGCAGACCCTGCCTCTGCCCTGTATATTTCCCAAGTGATCTAAGGAACTGTCTGTGAACCATTTGGGGTTATCCCTCAATCTTACCCTCCAAATCATCACTGCAGCCCTGTCTCTGTGTCTCCTAGTGTCATTTCCACAGGCTGCCTAGGCAGGGAGAGGAAACTCTGTAAGAAAATCTGTATGTTACTCTCCTAAAGGCAAATGGAAGCACATTTAAACCTGTGTTACACTTGATTAAGTATTAATGAAGTAACAGTTAATGAAACTGCCAATGAAGGAAAATGAACAGCTTGAAACAGGGAAGTTTAAAGTTTCAGCATGGCCCTGAGGCTGGAAGTGGATGGAGGCAGATGAGTACTAAACTAACTCCGTGAGCCAAGACCCAGCGCACAGTTGCTGTGATAAGGGCATTCACCCTTCAGGAATGCACTTGGTAATATATAAGGGAGGAATATTGCTCTGTTCCTCACATGAAGAAAGCCAAAAAGAAAAAAATATAAACAGGAGGCCCAGAGAGCTTTCTGGTCAAAAGAGGAATCAATGGATTGACTGGACTTCTCGGTGCTTTCTGCCTCAAGGAAATATATTTTTATAAAATAAACCCAAGCAATATGAATCTCAGAATGGCTGAGGTTGGAAAGCATCTCTGGAAATCATCTAGTTCAAACCACTTTGTCAAGCAGCTTTACGCACAACAGGCTGCCCAGGGTTGGTTTCAGACAGCCTTTGAACATCTCTAAGGATGGAGACTACCCCGCCCCTCCGGGCAACCTGTTCCAGGGAGGAATCTTCCCAGTAAAGAAGTTTCTCCTCATGGTCAGAAAAAAACTTCTTGTGCTTCAGTTTAGCGTCTAAGGTCAGCAGAGCCGCGGACGCCCCGAGCAGTGGAGATGCCGGGTGGGCTCTGTGCCATGGGGAACAGTAAGTGATGGCTCTGCAGACCTGGTGAGAACCAGGGGCCTGGCACAGTATGTGACTGCAGCCCCAGAGTGTAGCAGAAATCATCATTCTGGACATGCATATTCTATTTAGTTAACAATATCTAGCTGCTTTATGGCCTGTAGCTACCGAAGGTTAGCACAGCTGAGGTAAATAAATAGTTCTAGCAGATAAAAGGAGCCTTTAGGATACAACAAATTAGCGTCCAACCCTGGTATCCACCAGCCTCTCGTCAGTGACCCGTCTGTGTTGTTTCCAGGGCTCCCCACGAAGCTTGGAGTGTAAGTTCTTTACTAAATCTACCCTGTTTAACCCCTCATGAACTTTGAGAGCCTCCCAAAGCCCAGTGTCTGACCTTCCCTTTCCTGCCTTGTGGCCACAGTGTAGAGAAAGATCTTCAGAGTAGCTACCAAGTAAAGAGGCGTAGCCTCTATTGCCTGCAAGAAGGAGCAGCATTTTTTCAAGGTTGCTAAATACCTTTCCTCCACCTCCCCAGCTCCCAAGCACCTCTGTGTTCCAAGGTTAGCAGCTATTTCTGCTGTTGGAGTGGGATGTGCTACAAACATGAGTGCGTGGTGTCTCCTCTCCCTCTGAGATACACGGACAGGGCTCTTGCAGCAGTCGGTTGGCACTTGCACATTGAAAGCCATCACCCGTGCTTATTACACATAGTTTCACTTTCTGAGAAACGCATGTTTTTGCCCTGGCCCTCCAAGAACGAAAGTGCTTTTAAGATGAAAATGCAACATGATGGGTGAATCTTGGTTGTGTGTCATGTAGATCTGGTTCCTTCTCTGAACAACCTCTTCTATTCCAGCATAAATCTGTTTGAAACAAGAGTCCTGTGAGTCGGTAGTTTTGCTAAACTGCACTAGCCTAAAGGGTCGCTTCCAAGCCTGTGAATTGCTTAGATGACCAGATACAAGCCTTGTTTGCACTTCAGTTCCCCCTGCTGTGAAAGAGGGAATGATTCTGCCTCACCCAATGTAAACTCTCCGGCTGGTATTCTGCCTTGCTGTCTCAGCCTCTAAAGAGATTGAGAAGAGACAATAATAACAGTGATAAAATCAGCAGGGCCTTTGCTACCCTGAGAAGGAAGGCATTGAGTGATTGGGCTGGAGCTGTAATCCCACCACTGGAGGTGGGAATTGCAGTCGGCAGAGTCGGAGGCAGATGCAGGCAGATGCATTACAAGGCTCTCCTGCTGGTGGGAATGTGTTATTTAGGGAAGGCTGCTGGAAGCATGTTTTTGCAAAGTGCTTTATAAATGCTGTGGACATATGGCTCCAATGAAACACAAGTTGTCAATGAGGTATTGCAATCCACCACCAGTCCTCTGGCTTGCTTAGCTGCTGGAGCATCAGTGCTAAACAAACAACTTATTTTTGGCTTCCAAAGATGCTAGAACATCAGTGCTAAATAAACAGCATCTTATTGTGGAGGGCTAGAGAGCAATCAAAACACAATCTTGACTTCACCTGAAAGCCTATCATCTCTATGGACACCCAGGTGCAGATGAACTCTGCATAGATCTCAGTCAGCATAAACCTGCATGGATACACTGACTTACAAATAGTGGCTGGTTAATTTTAGTGAGTTGAGAAACTGCTCCCTGACACTCTTGGGAGAAATCTGAGGGTCAAAGAGGAGGTCCTGGCTGAGGTTCAGTGGGTGCTGAATGTGGCAACAACAGCTACCAACAAAAACATTGGTGGTTTTGGGAGTATACACAAAAAAATTCTCACCTCACAAGGGGATATTGGAAAGATCCTGCAAAGTTAAAAGTGCTGTTTTCCGTAATCCTCTAGATTCCTCCTGGAAATAGGTCAGAAAGGACTCTGATCTGACAGGGACAAGCTGCTGGATTTCTTCCCTCGCTTTCCTATTGGACCAATACATGGTAACTGGGTACAGAGGAACAGGGCTTACATTGCAAAGAGAGGCAGTGCCCTCCAAAGGCTCTGCTTGTCTGCACCAGCCTAACCCCTTCACGTGGAAATTTAAGTGTCTCCTTAACTCTTTGCTCTCTGTTTCTTAGATGGTTTCTCCTCTAGAGGAAGGATCTCTGGAACAGGCTTTGAAATGCGATTAGGCAACGTTTCTTCATCTGTCCAATTCCATCTGTTTATAAAAGACAGATCTATGATAAGAAAATGTAAGGCATTTAGCTAAATTATAAGAACTGGCAGGAAATCAGGTGCTGAAGGTGACTTATGAAGATGAATTGACTGCAAGAGACCTGGGTAACTCCTGCCTGTTTGGAGCCAGGTGAAGGGGATGTTGTGGAAAGGAGCGTGTTGGGGAGGCTGCGTCTTGCGCACTGGGTGTAGACAGGCTGTTTTTGCTCTTGCAGCTTGTGGAAATTAGTATTGACTTTTTTGCACTAGATTAAGAGAGCACCTAATGGATATAGCACCAGGCAGCGATCCAGAGGCAAAAAGAGCTTTATTTTTAGCTTGGCTAAAGCTCTAACCAGGGTCATGGTGTTGTCTCTTCCTCTGCTGCTCGCTGGTGCTGTCTCTGGATCTCCTGGTGGTCTAATGACAGCAAATGCCATCGCATGGTGTACATATTGCACATGTGCTTATGTACAGATAGGAGGAATTAATCCTGGTTAGCTAAGATCTTGCTACAGTAACTCAGTCTTGGCTCTCTGATGACCTAAAGTCCTCAGAAATATTAAGGAAAAAAATTAAATGTAAGTATTTCCCAATAAGTAACCTATCAGTTTTAACTTTGCCTTACAGCTGAGTTGCAGACTCACTTCTCCCAGTGAGCTCCTTGCATGTTTCAGAGGGAAAGAAATTTCTTTTATGATGAGTTGTTTGCCACCACCTCAACCCTGCCAAAGGGACCCGCATGGTGTCTGCAACAAGTGTCATCTTGGCTCCTGGACAAGGGGTGGACACAGCCACGGGACACACGGGGGCAAGTAGCTTGAACCATGCATAGACCATGTTTAAAGGTGGGATCTACAGGCAGCTGAGGTGAACTGATGGCATCTTCAGCCTGTCCATATTTTTTTCATATTTTTTCTTTTTTTTTTTTTTTTCGGGTTTCTCCTGTATTCAAGTCCACGGAAAATCCAGGCAAACAGGTTACTGAGAACAGATGAAGGAACCTGACAGCTGAAGCTGATTTGTGAAAACCTCTTAATCAGGCATGACAGAAGAGTGTTTTATTTGGTACAAAATCTCTGCAAAGGTGTCGTTGCCACTCATAAACCTGAAGGCAGAGGATGAGAAGACAGGAGTGATGGGAGGCCACAGCTGTGCTCATGTGTGTAGCTGAAGTCCTCTTACCGCGACGCTCTCTAAACGGCTCTTGCTGCTTAACCCCTCTTCATTCCAGGTCACCTGCAGGCTTCTTCCTCTGATTCTCATCTAATACGTGTAGATAAGCAGTGGCTCTGCTGAAAGAAGCTTATCCCACACACAGGAAACACGATCAGG
This sequence comes from Crypturellus undulatus, assembly GCA_013389825.1. Classification (NCBI taxonomy): domain Eukaryota; kingdom Metazoa; phylum Chordata; class Aves; order Tinamiformes; family Tinamidae; genus Crypturellus; species Crypturellus undulatus. The sequence goes on along the minus strand of VWPW01004733.1, from coordinate 35,612 downwards.
CTTTTATTCTCTGTTGTATGGAATTGTCTGCATGAGAAATCTGCAGTTAGGATCCTGAAACAAGCCTGCGCTTTAACAGACCATGAGCTTCACAGTATTATTTGGATGCACAGGAAGTAGGGTGAAATTAGAGCTTTTTCCAAGATCACTCAGGTGGATATGAATTCCTGAGAGAGAAATGGCAAAATGGTAGTGCCTACAGCTTTCTCTCTCTCTCTCTCTTTTTTTTTTTTTTGAATGTAAAGAGAGTCTAAACATCTAGCTCACATAGAACTGTCTGTTCTCTGGATACTGAATATTAGCCAGGGTAAAATGTCTGCTCCAGTAAAACTACCCAGGAGAAAAAAATGTTATGAAAAGCCCTGCTTCAGGAATAGCTTTGACTGAATATTTGCATTTTACTAGACATCTGTCTTAATGAGAAAAATAGCAAGAAAAATGTAGAATACAAATCATACTGGAAACAGTTTAGTCATGACTTCAGGAAAAGTTGTGAGCTGGCAGAGGTCATATCTGAGGAAAGCTCCTGAGGACACTCCAGGTGGCTTGGGGCCACCTGGATCCAGTGGGACCTGCGGCTGCTCTGCTGCTGCAGACACTCAGCAGATGCGATGGAAAGAGGGACTCAGCGTGGGCTCCTCTGCTGCTCTGCAAGGATCCTGTTGCTCCAACAAATCCACATGCAGAATAGCCCAGGCCAAGCTCCTGTGCTTAGTGTGTAAGGCAGCCTCAAGGGAAGGCTGTCAGGGCTGCTTGTGTGCTTGCATTTGGCACAAGAAGGACCTAGCACGGACTTTTGTGGCAACACCTTAGCATTTTTCTTCCTTCACCTCCTCCCTTCATTAACTTTTTCTTGGAGTAGGAGGCAAAATTTAAGCATGGAATGGCTTTTTGTAGACTTAAAGTGAAACGGAGCAGACGGCTTCTCATTTTTTTCTTGAAGCTTCCCAGTCTTTTTCATAGTCTTCCAAAGAAATTGATGGCATGCTCCTTATTTTTTAACTAATGTTCAGTATTTCTTAAAAGAGGCTACAGCTGATTACGGTCTGCCAAGAGGTGAATTTTCATGCTGCAGAGCGGCGAGGCATATTTGTGTTGTGCTGGATCATAAACCTCTAACGTCTGATAGCCGAGTGTAATCTCGCTATTAGTACCTATAGAGCACAGCCTGTCCTCCTGGTGCCAGATCATGGTTTGAGAGAGAAACACCTACTCCACAAAGGACAAGATGTTTCCAAATTAAGTTTCTTATTTTTCTGCATGTGGCTGCAGGAAAAAAAATGTTTCTGATATGAGAGGACGTGGGGAAGTGCACTTTCATTCTTATGGTCTTATTAAATGCTTTGACAGAATATGGTCTCTCATTGCTTCCTGCATAAACAGACTGAAGATCATTAGATGGGAATGAGCTATTCAGGGAATAAGAAAATTATGATGCACAGTGCTGTCCCTGGAAATGAGCAACTATAAATTAAAATGACAGTCTGTCCTGCACCAAGAGTATGAATTAGAATTCAAAGTCAATAAAGCACTAGAGTAAGATTTTTCCATCTAGACCACTAATAAGACAGATTATGAACCACAGAGGCTTAAGCTATCCCTCACATGAAGAGACCATGAAGGGGGTCAGCACTGAGATCTGAACAGAGAAGAGAGGGAGAAAGAGCCAGGAGCAGCAGAAGATGCCAAGAAGGTGATGTGTGGCTTTGATGCGGAGGAAAAGGGTCAGTCTGTTCATGTTTTCATAGCATGGAATGAAGGCTCTCAAGTTTAACGTTGGTCTGCTTGTGATGAGATGGTTCGTGATGCTTTGCTGTGCCATACTTGAGTATGACCCACTGCGACCTTCATGTGTCTGGCAGGAGAAAGGTGAACACTTTTTCTGAGGAGTCCCTGCTGGGTGCTTTCACACCAAGCACGGTCTGACCCCTAGGACGTGAGGTCTGTCCGCAGCCCTCCAGAAGGCAATGCTTTTCGAGAAGAATCAGTTATACCGTGATACGTTTATACCCTCAGATGTTTTCATAGACTCCCACTGCCAGTACCGGAAGTGTTGACTCTCTTCCCTTGAGTTTGACTTAACATCATCCCAGGTTCAGTACTGAGTCTTTTCCCTGAAAAGCTGGAGAAGATCTCACAGTCTTTGCAACACCTCCCCTTCTCCCTTTCACCCCTAATTTAAAGCCCCTGTTGTGCCCGCTGTGCTCCATCACTCCAGTTCCAGCTGAAAGACTGAGGTTCTTAATGAGACCTACGCAGCAGAGATTGCTCAAGGTGGTCTGGGCATACGCACTCAGGCACAGGAGAGTGGGATTCAGAAGGCTCATGTTGCTGCTGATTAAATTGCTCTCTCTATAAATGAACACAATGTTTAATGAGACAGCAGCTTTGCCAGGGTGCCTCCACCCCGTTCTCCTTCAGCCTAAGAGAGCTGGAGGGATAAACAGAAAGATGAGATATAGAGGGCAGATCAGAGATGGGCTAAAGGTGTAAGCAAAAGGGGAGGACAGCTGGGGCCATAGTCCCCATCCAAGGTCCCTGAGGAAGGGCTCCAACGCCTACTAGCCTCCCTCTACCTGCTAGTGAAGGTCTTGGGCTTCTCAGGCCCTGTCATCAACCTGCAATGGCAAGCCTGGGACCTGCGCTGTTGTGGGCTGTGTGACAGGGCATGGAACAATGCTTGGTGCCCCTTCCACCGCGCACGTACATGTCATTCCGTGAAGGGCCTTCTCCACTGGGTCTGCAAGTGGCAGGGCGCAGGGACAGATCTCCCACAAATCTCTGTCATTCTGGCCTTTCGTTCCAGAGGCCATAGATTATTTGCTAGCAGGTCATAGTGTCTATAGCTCCCTCAGACAAGTGTCCTTAGCAACCACTATCCCATCTGTTGATGCAATTTCTTCCAGCCCAGATCTGGTCCATAGCAGACTTCTGTTTATAAGACCAAGGTTTCTTCCCTCCAGAATTTTCTTGTCCCTGACTATATCAGCAGATGTTCTTTCTTTATCAGCATATATACACAGTCCAATGCCCTTACACCAGCTTTCACCATCTTCTTCAACAGAGTGGTGACTTCACCTCTAGCACAGCTCAGGGACCAGCAAAACAGCTCCTGTCTTTTTTCCTTTCTTTTTCTTTTTTTTTAGACAAATATTACTCGCAAAGGTGTGGGATCAGATGTATATTGTTTAGTTCTGATTTAACACATCGCACAATACTGAGCAGACATCTCTTGTATTTGCAGGCTATATATCAGATTTAATACCCTGGCATCCTTCCATCTCCGTCTATGAGAGTGCTATGAGAATTGCAGCAGAGTTTGCTGCTTCTTCCCTTCTCCTCTTGCTAGATGTTGTCCTGACAGAACCTAAGGCTGAGTTTGAATGCAGAAGTGGTTAGCATCTCATGGAAATAGACTGGTGATAACAGCCTCCTGCAGACTGATTCTGTTCGAGAATCCTTTCGGATGACATATGCATAGACACAAGCATCGCATAGGCTTCCCTGTAGGAAATTCAGTCACTGAACTGTTGTTTTCGGTCCATGGCAGGGATAGGAAGAGAGAAGTGTTGATATTTATTTTCAGCTGGCTTCTTATCTGTCAAGTTCCCTGTTGTCCAATCTCCTGGAATACTTTCAGCCTGGAGAAATCTGTCTAATAAGTAATCTCAGTGTCCTGTGCTCACACAACCATCCTACCTAGTGATTTGCATGCCACATGCAAATTTGGTAAAACAGCATCATTTCCCTCTTGCAAGTCACCATTTGAGTTTAGAGGGAATCAGACCTTAGGACTCTCCAAGACCCTGAAGAACTGTGATGCTGAAAGCAAGAAAGGTGAATCCCAAACTAAAGCCCAACACAGTAAACGTGGGCTCCGGTGGATCTTTGGAGCACACGTTGCTTTCCCCCAAAAAAAGCCCACAGCATGTGGCAAGCGGATTCACTGCCCTCATGGTAATGAGCATTAGGGGACTGAGGAGACGCTCATCAACCCATGTTGACCAAGAGCAGCACTCTGCTCTCCACGCTCCATCTGACCTCCTCATTAATTTTAGTTGCTTGATATTTTTCCACACGGCTGGGTCCTCATTAGGCTATTCCATATAATTTTCTCCTAAAAACTCAGTGCTAATGATGAGAGATATTGCCATTTGATTTCCATCTCTCACTATTAATGACTCATACATTCATAGAATATTTCTGCTTCAATAGGTGGAGGTGCATTTGATTTCTGTATAGCTTGATGAAACGTTGGCTTTTGCACCCTGGAATTTACAGGCAGTTTATGGCTGAAGAAAAGGTGAAATTCAAGAGCCCCTTCTGCTGTGTGCAATCATTGTTTAGGAAAGATAGCTACGATTTATGGGTTGGTCTATTCAGAACTGCTTGCTATGGGCTTCACACAGAATGTGCTTGTACAGCTTATAAACAATATTTCATAATCTTTCTGTATTGACCTTGTTTTTTCAGTCACACATACATCCTTACTTGAGGCTCCTAATAGGCTCTTATTTGGTATAACTGGCTGGGTTTTTTTTTCCTGATTTCATTCACTTTCCACTTCTCTGAACATTTCTGGGAATGCAGAAAATACACACATTTCTCTGCACTGACTCACACTTGTTCCTTCAGCTGTCTTCTCTAGGATCCAGTTCAAAGTGAAGGTCAAAATTGCTTTTGTTGCTCTATTGAAAGCCGTAAGTGCTAGGATGAATTAAAAGGCACAGCCTCCTGTTCTGCACACTCTCTGCTCTTTTGTCTTTTGTCTCTGCCTTGCCCTGAAAAAACATCCAGTGAATTGACTTTGTTCCCTTCTGCTGTTTTGGGTGATATGGTGCAACTTCCTGCCAAAGGCTGGCAGCACTGAACAACATCTCATGGGTCTGTCTGTCGTTTACCCTCCTGCCTCCTGGAGAAGAAAAGAACAAACATTTGAACTGAAGATGATTGGATGTGGTAATTTTTACAGAAAATTGCTGTCAGTTATATTCTCTTTTGAACATTTTAATTTCCTTTTAATAAATTACCCAGTAATAGTTTTATCACTGCAGTTTCTCCCGGCCAGATAGAAAGTTTTATTGATTGATTTCAGTCTTTTATTTGGTCAGTCACTCTTCAGTCATTTTACCCTGGACTGAATTTCTGTAGGGAAGTTCACTGGGAACAATGGGAACAATGCTTATTATTCCAGTATTATGAAACCTGTTGAGTCCTTTCGATTTCTTAGTCTCAAACATAATTCCCAGATGTATTTCTTAATACATTAATTACCTCCATCTTTTGTTTGCATTTAGCTAAATGTTCTAGATGTTACTGGTGTATTTTACTGAGATTTTACATGTGTTTTTGTTTCTGTTTTTTTGGTTTGTTTGTTTGTTTTAAGAATGCCTAAACAATTTAATTCTGCTTAAATATATTCCTCTGTGTGACTTTTAATGAAAAATAACATCACACAATTTTCCTATATGCAGCAGCAGTTCATATTCTAAAACACAAGATTTTTTCCATTGCTGAAGGGAACTTCAAAAGAAAAGGAAGAAGTCATTTTTTATGAAAAGAATTTTTTTTTCCAAAAATAAGCAAACATTTCCTCATCCAAAACATTTACATTAGAAAGTGCGTCTGGTGAGAGAGGTCCACGCAGGGCAGAGAAGTCAGCTTGAGCTGTTTCAACATGATCTGTCTCTCGGAGGCTCCTCATGTACCTTGGGTTCCTCTCCAGTGCTGTCCAGCTGCCAGTACACAAACAAGTGCACGAGTCGAGACCAAGCACATTCCTCTCAGAAAAAGTGACATAGCTCACTAGCATCTGGCATTGATTCATATGGCTTGGTAGGCTCCTCTCTAAAAACAGCTTATGCCATAGGAAAAAAAAATACCTTTGTGCATGTTTCATAGAGAGGTTTAAAGCATGATTCAGCTCTGCTCACTGCCATATCACAAACTTATACTTGCTCTTGTGAAATGGAAGTTCCTGCAGAGCTCTTTGTTTTTCCAGTCATTGAGAGCAGTATTTGGATATTCTTCATAGCTTTTGAGTGTTCCAGCTGTGGGAGAGTTTATCAATTCACAGATTTAATTTTGTCCTTGAAAAGCTGTCCAGTCATTTGAAGACTCTGACAATTCCCATCTGAAAAATCCTTTTATGTTTCTTGACATCTCTCTTCATATTCATACAATAGTCACTGCAATTATGTTGTTCTCAGCTATGATTCTGGGAAATGTTTATCCATGGCTTTGAAACTCAGCTGGAAGCACTGCTAACCCCAAATACCCAAAATTGAGTCATTCTCCCTGAAATTGCTTATGATTTGCAAATCTAGCAAGTGTTGGTCTCTTTTTATTTACCCTGCGGTTTCAGAGTCACATTATCTAGCTCTGTGCTACCGTCCTCAGGACTAAAGAATAGGAAGCTTTGTGCAGAGTTGGGGAATTTTTGTGTGTTTTTGGAGCTCCGATAGCTTTGAGAGAAAACATTAATTCTTGATGAAATTTCTCTTCCAGGGTTCTGGTCCTCAGGGAGGGCACTGAGCCTAGGGCTTACCAAAGGATTTAGCTGAGAGCACCTGGCCCTGGAAGTTCAAACAGGAAAAAGTTTGAAGTAAGCAGTAAAATACATTGAAACTGTCATTGCTAGGTGAAAGTCAGCAGATTGGCATTATCTGTGTGTCATTTGTGATCACCTTTGGTCATCACAAGCAAATGCAATGGCTTTTCCTAGACCACACTGGGAAAATACAAAGATCCTTTTTATCTGTACCACCTTGCAACCAAGCTGTAAGAAGACTCCAATATCTGCTAATAATCTGGAAGGGAAAATCCTGAGTCTTGGCCTCGGGAATCCTATGAAGTACCTGTTTACCTCCCTGGAGCCTGTCTCTGCCTTTGAGCGCCCGGAGATGCTTCTTCATACCCAGCAATGCTACATGTGGTCCAGGCCAAGGCCCATTTCTTGTCTGGGGAAATGGGCAGAGGTCCTGGATGTATCTTCACTCACTTCTGTACCCTATATGTACTCACTTCTGTACCCTATATGAGCACCATGGGTCAACAGTCCATGCCAAGGAACTTGTGCTTATTCAGACCAAGAGGGTTTTGCAGCTTTTGCTTTCTGTGATGTCTGTTCAGTGAAAAGTGCAGTACAGGGAGAAGAAATGGTTAGAGTCCTGCAGTGACCTTGGGAATAACCAGAGAGATTGGTACTTCTAGTAGTAAAACAAGAAATAGGATTCTCACTCTGGAAAGAAAAAACTGAGTAGGGATATGACAGAGGTCTGTAAATTCATGACTGTTGTGGAGAAGGGGAATTGACTGTCTCTTCAAACAAAACAAGCAAACAAACAAAACAAAAACAAACTTGAAATTTGAAGGAAGCAGTTTTATACACACTGCTTTTAATTAATACAGATCCTTGCAACAGGTGCTAAAAGTTCACACAGGTTCAGATGGCAACTAGGCAAACTTGTGGAAGAAAAATTCATTGAGGTCTCTTAAATATAAAAATATCTGGTTATTTGGGGAAGTTCCTAAGCTGTGCACTGCTGCTGGTTAGGAAAGCATTTTAAGGAGTACTGCTGCATACTTGTCTTGTTCTTTTCCTTTCTTGAATAGAAGTGCTGTTTCCCACTGTTGCAGACAAGCTTGGATAAAAATCCTCTTGATTGAATCCAGAACGACCGTTTTTGTGTTAAAACAAGAGGTTGGTCCCTCTTGGTGTTGGAAAATCAATCTCACGGGGTTGCAGATGTCTTGACACTCTGCAAGGTGAATGTTATTTCTGCTATACACCTCATCCATCCCTGCTTTGCATGTGCATTATTTGTTTGACAGGGGCTCCTTGAGTTTGTCTCTGCTGTCCCTTTCCTTTGGAGAAGGCCAGCTGAAGGACCTGCCTCACACAGGAGATTAGTGCTTGATGTGCTCTCTTCTCACTGCAAATGTTCATGTTGAAGCCTTATAATAAAGGTATTTGAAATCTCCTCCCATGCTTACAGGCTTCCTCTAAAAGAGAGGTTGATTAAGTGGGTTTTTTTGTTTGTTTGTTTAAGTAATGGTTTGCATATGTCTTTAAATAAGTCTCGGCTTTCTGAAGCTCAGTTTTTTTCCTCCTGTCATTCCTTCTGATGTTTCTGTTTTAGCTTTCTGATTGTTCTACTGTTGCCTCCAAGGGCTTAATACTTTTAATCTCCAATTACTTCTTTTCTCTCTGAATTTTATCTGCATTTTATCCTCCCCACATGAGAGCTCTATTTAATCAGTCTTCTTAATCAACTAGTGGTGGATAGGATACACTACGCACGTCTAGATGTGTGGCACACCAGTGAGTTGCTTGATCTTTGCTCCTGCTTTGCTGCTTTGCACCACTCAGGCCTACATAACTCTTATCAAGGAACTTTGAGGATGCCTTATTGATGGATGGGTGCTTACGGTTGGTTTTCCTGTGATCTCCACTTATTCTCCAGAAAACTCCAGTATTTGAAGATCTTAGTCTCTGAGGAAGGTTGGTGTTAGGATGGGGATACTATGGAGAAGTGGTTTCTGGCTGATGGCCCACTGAAGGCGATCTTCAGCATGAACACAGACTGGTTTCATAGGTTGGGTATCAAATGCTTTCGGATAGAAGGAGGTAAAGATGGATAGGTATGGACTTCCCCAGGCTTGCCCCCAGGCTTGCCAGCAGAATCCTAACTGATGAGGGAGTGTAGAGAGATGTATCAGACAGAGCCAGAGAATGAAAAAAGGTTGAAGAGCATTGCTATCAGCAGTAATGACATTGAGACCTCCTCCCCAGACACATTCCCAAGGAGAAATCCCAGTGCCAGGGCCGTATGAACACATCAGGGTTGAGTGTCTCTATCGTCCAGCAAGCACCACTGTGAGCTGGCAAAACTTTCTTCAAAGATGTGTTGAAGTGTCCTGCAGGTCATGTCACCAGGTCCGAGAGATGAAAGAAGAGATCTTCTAACCTGTCTGTGGTAGATTGCTCTGGCTGCTCTTCTGGGACCTGGCTGAAGCCCACTAAACTCCTGTGTTGCTCTAAGGGCTGTGGGAGCGTATAACACCTTATGCCAATCCTTGCCAGAGTGTGCATCCTTCCTGTGATATATTGAAGGCATAGACTCTGGTATAATGAACCAAAGACCCTTTATTAAGCATCAGATAAACTTTATATACTGTACTGTTCCACCTTATTTGCCTACAAGTATGCGAAGCACAGTTACTAAATAAATCAATAATCTGAAGGATTATATCAAGACTATCCAACCAACTTCTTGGTCATGCAGCAGCTGTACAGTTGCTTTTGCTCCTTGTTTGCTGATAAAACATCTGGACTGCCATCCTTGAGGTTGGTTATCTACTAACAAGGCATCCTCTACTCCTGTTCTTGAAGCAGGCCTCCACATCTCCCTCTTCTTTATGTTGTATTGCCATAGCTGTTTTTAGTTGAGCAGCCATAATTTGTTTAAATGATCAATCAATCAATCGTTAAACACATAATAAGAAACAAAGCAGACACACTAACAATAAAGAAAATACAGTTAGTAGAGTTATTAGAAACTTTACAACTTGTGTTGACATGGCTAAGCAAAAGATTGTTGTTGTTGCGTCTACTCCCATGATTTCTCGGTCCAGGGCCTACGCAGGGTCAGGATTAACAGACTGGCCACTTCAGCCTTTTCTCCCACACCTTCCTTCCCCAGTAGGCAGCTACCATAACCCTTTGCACTGAGCATGTGAGATGCCTCTCATTGCAGATGCCCAGTGTATGCCTCTCTTGCTACTGCTGGTCTATCATGTGGCACGTCGCAAGGTTCAGACCCCTGCGTCTGCTTTTCCTTTGCAAGTATTATTTATTTAAAAATATATACCTGTCTCCAACACTTCTCTTTATTATACTTCGGAGGACTTGATAACTGGCACCTAGCAAGTAATGAAATGGTGAGTGAAGATGACTTGTGGAGCACTATAAAAACGAAGACTGCTTTGATACATCCATGCACTCCTGCAGGGTGCTTATAACTTATAGAAGTCCTGCTGGAAATCTCTGTGGAGTTCCCTGCTTGGAGAAGAGAGGCAGTTTTATGCATCTCATTAACATGCTTATGCTATGATTTACATATAAAAGTCTTCCTATTGAATGAAAGAGACACAAGGTGGTGATACTTTTTAATGATGAAAACACCCAGACATAATCTCCCTGATGTATTTCCCCATGAATCCTCTTTGTATTTGAAATCTATTAGATCATTCAGAAGACAGGATGAACTAACTGTGTCAAGACTTTACTGACTCCAGGCAGAATAGACAACAAGACCAAAGCTCAACCCATGGAAATAGGTCACATCCTACTGTTAAGATCTCTTGGTGCAGGGGAGAGTTTGAAACAACATGAAATCTGCAAGGGTTTAAAACCAAGAAAGCAAAGACACCTCTGTGGTATTTGTGTGATTCAGCAGGTGAAGCCCCTGAAGGGATTCATCTTCTCCTTAGGAAGAATCATCTTGTCCTTAGGAAGGACAGGATCTCCTGTCCTTAGGGTCTCCTCCTAGACCCTTCCTGCATACCACATAGGGTTACTGTTTCACCATTCATTGTCACAGGGTTAAAATCTTAGCCACTTTGACTGAAATTAGGGATATTTCCAATCAGTTTATGTTGTATTAGCAGTTGTCTTCAAATCACAGATTAATTTAGGTTTGAGGGGATCTAGATGGAACCCAGGAGGCCAGTAGTCCAGTGTGTTGTCCAGACCAGAGACATTTTTACAGCTAGATCAGGCTAAGTTTTGAATATCTCCAAGAATGAAGACTCCCCTACCTTTCTCATCCCTGTACAAGATGTGCACCAGCCTCACCAGAAGATTTTTTTTGTTTTTATGTGAAGCCAAAATTCCATTTCTTGAAACTTATGTGTGGTACACCTGTGAAATAGACCTTTTTTGTCTTCTTTTTTTGTCTTCTTTGGCTACCCAGAGAGGTTGTGGAGTCTCCTTCTCTGGAGATCTTCAAGACCCGCTTGGATGCAGTCCTGTGCCACATGCTCTAAGTGACCCTGCGTGTGCAGGGGGGTTGGACTAGATGACCTCTAGAGGTCCCTTCCAACCTTAGGCATTCTATGATTCTATGATTCTTTTGCTTTATACCCACGCTATAGAGTATAAAACACAATTAGGTCCCCTGAGCCCCATCTTCTCCCAGCAGAATAGGCACAATTCCCTAAGTCTCTTTTTGAACATCAGGTGCTCCAGCCTCCAAACACCTCGTGGGCTCCACTGGACTCTCTTCAAAGTGTCAACCTCTTTATTGGTCGTCTATCTCTTATTTGGAGGATCTAGGGCATAGGTGAGCTGAGCTCACCACCGTGTCCTGCATCCCTTGTTTGCTCTTATCATCTCCTGTAGTGTCTCAGTAGTGTCAGAAGTTACTTCACTATTGTAACATACCTGCACATTTTTGTAACAAACCTACACATTTTTATTGAGAATACCTTTGAGAATGGTTCCAGAATGAAAATTTTCAGGTTAGGTGAAATGTTCTGCTCTTGGAAAAACAATTTATTGAAAAGCAAATCCCATTCTGCTTTTTCCTTTTTCTTTTTTTAACCCTATTTCTCTTCCTCTTTCTCCTTTTTTTTTTACCAAAGAAGAAATACATGGAGGATTTCTGAGGCTTTGTTATTAGTATTCCTTTGCAGAAAATATTGCTTTGGCAGCTTAAAAGAAAAAAAGTATTGAGAAATGGAAGGTCCCTGTGAAATTATAGAGATTTAACTGGTTTTGAACCCTGTTCTTACACAAATGTGTGTCTGTTTTCTTCCAGCTCACAGAGCTAGGTCCGTTGTGTGTTTTCAGCACAGAAGAGATCACTGTGCCAGATAAGCAAATAGAAAGGTAAAAATATGAATGTGAGCAGCAGGTAATGTTGTAAACATTATGTGGAGGAATATTTTTGGAGGATTAACCCTTTGATACTCACTCACGGGGTGGGAGAGTGGGTGGAGAAAATTTTGGATAAGGCAAGGGGCGAGAATAAATTTTTGGCTAACTTGAGGAACATAGCTTTTGACAAAGTGGCAGCCTTCTTTCTGCCATTTTTTAAAATTTGTTTTCCAGATGGAATAAGATAGAAATAATTCAGTTTTCCATGACTTTTTCTGAACAACTGGGCGAAGAGCAGCAGTCTGAGTGTCCCTTCATGCTGCTGCTGGAGGGGGAGCAGAGGTGCTGGTGCCTCAGTGTGCAGCTGTGTGCAGAGGTTTATCTTGGTCACCCAGATGATTTTTCTTGCTCATCCTGTTTGTTAGGGTGCAGAATTGCTATTAATCATATGTTGGGATGAGGTGTTGTGGCAGTTCCTAGCTCCCTATCTCCCAAAACAGATGGCATTTTTCATGAAAAGTGAATGCATATTTCTGCTGACCCTATATGAGAATGTCCTGGAAGGAAGGTCCTGCTGTGTCTGCAGGGTCTGCAGGCTTGCAAAATCTTGAATGACAAGCATCTCTAGCATTTATGAAGCTGGATTTCCTCCAGAAACCTTGCTCTTTCTCTACTTCTTTTGTTCAATTATATATTTTTCATTTGCTTTGAAAGTATTTTAATTATTCATGTAATCACTCTTTTGTGGAGAAGAGATGGTTAAAGTCCAGCCTGGTGGCACTAGCAAAACCAATTTCTTTAGGTTTAAAATCCACATTTTGCTCTGTGGCAAAGCGGAGATGGTGAAATTGCAGGGCAGGATTTTCTGTCTGCAAAGGATCAGGCTGTTCTCTTTAGAAATTAAGCGAATATAATGACTGAGGCACTAACAACTGCCTTTCATTTAGCAGAGGCTTGCCACCATTATCAAGGGCAAGGGAATGCGAGCTCTTAGTGCACTCTTTCTTCAAATCAGGTGGTAAACAGCTCAAAGCAGCAGCCAGGAGAATATTTCAAACAGAAATTTTGTTTGGCCATTTAACGGGTTCTTCATCTTTGTGACCCAGACCCAGGTACCTGGCAGAGCAAAGCAGAGCTCTCTAGGCATGTTTTGATGCCCCAGCACAGAGTTGGGACCACACAGAGGCTGACAGAACCTTATGATTCACTAACAGCTTTGGAGTGAGAACTGTAGAGGCTGCTCCTTGATGTTTTGAAACTCTGTGTTTCTAGGCTGGGCCTTCTGCAGCAGGACCTCTGTGCAGGCAGACCTCCTGACTGTGCTTCAGAGTGGCCCCAGATCTTCATTAGTGGGATCTAAATTGAGTTTTGTACCCCAGAGAGCTGGGAGAGGGCTTAGATTGTGAACAGAGACTTTGGGGAGCTCAAGTGGTTGTTGCTCCTTCTGGACCACCACTTCCCCGTGCCTCTCAACCCCAAATCTGCTGCCCTGAAGGTTTGTCCCCCAAGGCATCCCTGATGCTTCCTGACACAGGGACATCCTTGTGTGTGGTATCTTTCTTTGGATGGATGGATGAGGGGAGAGCAGTGGATGTTATCTACCTTGACTTCTGCAAGGCTTTCAACACAGGCTCTCATAATATTCTCATAGAAAATCTCTGCAAGTGTGGGTTAGATGAATGGACAATGAGGTGAGTTGAGAACTAACTGGGTAGCAGAGCTCAGAAAGTCTGATAAATGGGGCTGAGACTAGTTGGAGGCCTGTGGCCAGTGGTGTCCTGCAGGGGTCACTGCTGAGCCCGGTGCTGTTCAACAACTTCATCAGTGACTTGGAAAATGAGGGCACAGAGGGCACCCTCAGCAACTTTGCAGATGACACCAAACTGGGAGGAGTGTCTGACACTCCCAGGGCTGTGCTGCCATTCAGAGGGACTGGGACAGGATGGACAGTTTGGGCAGAGAAGAACCTCATGAGGATCAACAAGGACAAGCGCAGGGTCCTGCACCTGGGAGGAATAATCCCAGGCACCAGGACAGATTAGGGGTCGATCGGCTGGAAAGCAGCTCTGCGGAGAGGGATTTGGGAGTCCTGGTTGACAACAAGTCAACCATGAGGCGACAATGTGTCCTCGTGGCCAAGAAGGCCAATGAGCTCCTGGCTGCATCAGTAGGAGCTTTGTCAGCAGGCCAAGGGAGGGGATCCTGCCCCTCTGCTCAGCTCTGGAGAGGTCCCCCCCTGGAGTATTGTGTGCAGTTCTGGGCTCTCCAGTACAAGAGGGACGTGGAGCTTATAGAGAGAGTCCAGCAGAGAGTCATGAAGATGATTAAGGGACTGGAGCATGTGTCTTATGAGAAAAGACTAAGTGAGCTGGGCCTGTTTAGCCTGGAGAAGACTGAGAAGGGATCTGATCAATATATGTAAGTACCTGAGGGGAGAATGTAAAGAGGACGGGGCCAAACTCTTCTTGGTGGTGACTAGTGACAGAACTAGGGGTAATGGGTGTAAATTAAAACACAGGCAGTTCCATCTCCATGTGAGGAAGAACTTCTTTGCTGTGAGAGTGCCCAAGGCTTGGCACAGGCAGCCCAGAGAGGCTGTGGAGGCTCCTTCTCTGGAGATCTCCCAACCCGCCTGGCTGCCACCCTGTGCCCCTGCTATGGGTGTCTCTGCTGGAGCAGGGGGGCTTGGACTGGATGATCCCTAGAGGTCCCTTCCAACCTCAGCCCTTCTGGGATTCTTTAATTCTGTGAAATCACCTGGGAAACTCATGTTGAGTAGGCATCGCAGAGAACATCAAATGAGGCTTCTTGTGCCAGCTGGATTCCCATTGCCAGTTTTTATTAGAGGAAGGAAAGTTTCCCATGAGATGGGCAATGTAATTACAGACAGATTTTGTTCCCTGTGTCTGTAGGGAGACAGGAGTAGAAAAGGGGTTAAAAAGCCAACTGTAGCACCAACCCTTGTGCCTTGCCTCACGCAGCTGCTGTGCGTTTTGACGTGGAAAATTACAAAAATTGGCAGTGTGTGTGTGGAGGGACACAGCTGGCATCTCACGCTTTTGTTTGACAAAGAAATGTTTTCCTTTCGATGCTGTCCCTTGCGTCTTTAACTCGAGGACTAAATGCACAGGCGAGGCTTCATCTGCTTGTGAGTTATCACAAAAAAAAAAGGAAAGAAAGAAAGAGAAAAGGAAAGGAAAGGAAAGGAAAGGAAAGGAAAGGAAAGGAAAGGAAAGGAAAGAAAAGAAAAGAAAAGAAAAGAAAAGAAAAGAAAAGAAAAGAAAAGAAAAGAAAAGAAAAGAAAAGAAAAGAAAAGAAAAGAAAAGAAAAGAAAAGAAAAGAAAAGAAAAGAAAAGAAAAGAAAAGAAAAGAAAAGATGATCAGGCAGACTTCTGCCCCTGGTGGAAAAAAATGTGCATCAATGTGCATCATAGCTCTATGAAGGGAAATGGTGGTGTAACCGAAAGCATCAGACCAGTTTTCCTCTGCAAACATGCAGAGAGGAGGAAGATGAGGTCCTAGGGAATACCTTGGTTTCCTAATGCCGGCAAGTGCTTCCTCTTTATCAGTACCCTATGGGAACATGAAAGGAGTAATTCCTTACAAAAGAAAAAATGCTTTCTTCCTTTGCACACGTGTTGATGGAGACTTTCAACCTCAGATATGAAGATTATGAAGTTTTATGGCTTCAGTGTTTTTTTTTTTTTTTAAATCTGATCATCAGGTAGAAAAACTTCTGAATGTAAAACCACAAACAGACGCTTACAAAAGTGAAAAGATGCATAAAGCAGGGGTCTAGTTCTATGTACATTTAGAAGTATGTTGGTTGGTGTGATCCACTTCCTGACAGCTTATTTACACTTTTAGAAAACCTACTTGCGATTCATTTCTTTTTTTAATCACTAGTAAATATTAAATGCAAGAAATAGTGATGATCCCTCTTTTCAAGCGAGAAATTCGTGCTTCTACCTAGTGCCACCTCCCTGCCTCAGCAAGGTCACCAAGAGCAGATGGCCAAGGATTGGTCCAAGAAGGGATATGAGTATTCCCAAGTTTGGAAACTCTACCACCTCTCTGATCAGTTACCCTCAGGGTAAAATTGCTTTTCCTTAGATGCAGAATGAGCTTCCCGGGTTTCCGCCTGTGCTTGTTGCCTCTTGTCCCGTCACTGGGCACCACCACAGAGTCTGGCACCATCCTCTTTACACCCTCCTGGATTTATATGCCCCTTCATATTTGTATGAACTGATAAGATCCCCTCTCAGTCTCCTGTAGTGAGGATCTTGAGAAGCCGTAAACCTGGCGTAGACACCAGCTGATGGCCACCCCAGGAGATGCTCTGCCATAGGGAAATATCACGTTGGAGGAACAACACAGCGTACAGCTGAGTGTGGGACCAGATCTCCCATCTTCTTGTTTAGGACCAGGCAGACCCTTCAGATACCAAGACTGCTACAAGGAGCAGATTCCAGGCAGGCAGGACGGTCGCTCTTTATTTTGGACCTGCGTTTCTTGGCCCCGGGGGCAGCTGTTGGAAATAGGGTGGATTTCCATCTTGCTGCGACTTGCTCTCAGGTTTTGTTGCTGTCAGGTATAATTTGGACCCTAATACTACATCCCGATAATGAAAGATGTTGAAGCCTCCTGGGAAGCAGGTGGAAGCGGCACTTTGGGCTGCTGTTCCTACCCACTTGTTTGCACCTTTTGGAACCAGATCATGGAGGCTTTTCCAGGCAATTTCTCCTGCTCTGCGAGAGCTGATTTCAGGCCGTGCTGTGAGAATTGCTGGATAAGCAGCACAGCAGGCAGGGACGCTTAGACAGGCTTCAGACAGGCAGGTGATGATGTACTAACTTGCTGGCTATTTCAGCTACACACAGAACGTTTTACTTTTACCTCTGTTTGCCATTGATTCTGGACAATCACCTGTGCATTTCCCCTCGGTTGCATAGAAGTCAATTCTGGGTGCAGGATGGTGTCTCCTGTGTGTGCGGAGGAGCACAGGTCATGCCGTGGTTGTCTGACCAGCATGAATGCATGAAATGCATGAAATTAATAAAATTTGTGCATCTGAAAGCCAGATCCTTTGGGCAAACCAGAGAGAAACTCCCTGCACATCTGGGGCCTACAAGACTCGTCCAATAGCCGTGTCACCAAGAGTAGACCTTGCCTCAGACCATGCTTCCCAGAAAGAGAAAAGGCCAGGCCACCATATCTGAGACACTGGAAATCAAAAGCCTTTGACTTTAACCATTGAAATAGAAGAAAAAATTACCAGAAAAATTTCCAGAAGGGAAAATTCCCATGGAGTTCATTTTGAAAAGTTGTAATGATCACAGAGTGCTCCCTCAGCAAGTTTGCAGATGATACGAAGCT
Organism: Crypturellus undulatus; assembly: GCA_013389825.1. Classification (NCBI taxonomy): domain Eukaryota; kingdom Metazoa; phylum Chordata; class Aves; order Tinamiformes; family Tinamidae; genus Crypturellus; species Crypturellus undulatus. Next base: position 18,355 of record VWPW01004733.1, on the reverse strand, counting down.
GGGAGGAGTAGCGGATACTCCAGAGGGCTGTGCTGCCATCCAGAGGGACCTGGACAGACTAGACAACTGGGCGGTCAAAAACCTCATGAAATTCAACAAGGCCAAGTGCACAGTCCTGCACCTGGGGAGAAATAACCCCAGACACCAGTACAGGCTGGGGACCGACTGCTGGAGAGCAGCTCTGCTGAGAAGGACCTGGGCGTCATGGTGGACGACAGGTTGACCATGAGGCAGCAGTGTGCCCTCGTGGCCAAGAAGGCCAACGGCATCCTGGGGTGCATTAAGAGGATCGTCTCCAGCAGGTCGGGAGAGGTGATCTTACCCCTCTAGTCAGCCCTGGTGAGGCCACATCTGGAGTACTGTGCCCAGTTCTGGGCCCCACAGTACAGGAGGGATGTGGAGCTGCTGGAGAGAGTCCAGCGCAGGGCGACTAGGATGATCAGGGGCCTGGAACATCTGCCCTATGAGGAGAGGCTGAGGGAGCTGGGCTTGTTCAGCCTGGAGAAGAGAAGGCTGAGAGGGGATCTGATCTGTGTCTATAAGTGCCTCAAGGGAGGCAATGAGAAGGATGGGGCTGGCCTCTTTTCACTGGTGGTCACTGACAGAATCAGAGGAAATGGCCACAAATTGAAGCATAAAAAGTTCCACGGGAACTTAAGGAAGAACTTCTTGACAGTGAGGGTGACAGAGCACTGGAACAGGCTGCCCAGAGAGGTTGTGGAGTCTCCTTCTCTGGAGATCTTCAAGACCCGCTTGGATGCAGTCCTGTGCCACATGCTCTAGGTGGCCCTGCGTGTGCAGGGAGGTTGGACTAGATGACCTCTAGAGGTCCCTTCCAACCTTAGGCATTCTATGATTCTATGATTCTATGATCAGATTAAAAGAAGTATTTCATTTATGAATCATGCATGGATCCTCATGATCTTTCTTTGTTACCTGAGCTAATTAAGGCAAGTGACTTTCCATCCCCTGCCTCTGCTCGATTTCTTGGTTCAAGGCTAAAAGATGAGCAGTTCACAATGAAATTTTTAGAGATTTGTTCAAATCCCACGTATGATTCCCTGTTAGTCTTCGTGTCTCGTAATCTTATAATTAGAAGTCAAATCTAGTATCTCTGGATATTCTGTGCATGTGCTGTGTAATGATGCTGCACCAATCCTTATGGATTTTACTTGGCTGCCACGTGTGGCAGCACTACTCCTCAACTGCAACTTCAGTTGCTCCACATAAACAAAACAGAGCTGATTTATTTTGCCTCATCTCAGGACTGATTTAAGGTGTTCCTATCTGTTAGCACATTGTCAAAGGAAATGGGCTAGTTGCAAAGACAAATTAATAACTCAAAAGCACAAAACTACGCTCTGTTCTGACTGCCCATCTGCTGTTCCCTGTCTTCCCATGACCATGAGATGACGCTGGGACCATGAGGCCCCAGGCCCCAGGTCTGCCTCATGCAAAGCAAGTGCATCCAGAGGACTACCCCATTTCTTCTCTGCCCCATATGCCAAATGTCCCAAGGCAGGAAGAGGTAGCAGTGTGGCGTAAAGGAGAATGTGATGCATCTGAAATCCAAAAACCAATTTATTGCATGGCAACAATACCAAAACCTAAATTATTCATCTAACCTTTGCTGCTTAAGAAAACACTGTGTTTCCTAAGGTTCCAGTGCCCTAGTAAGGCAAAACCACCCTTAGTGTGCTGAAGGGGTGGATAAATGGCACCAACTCTCTGCCCCACTGCAGGGGGAGGGCACTGGTAAAGTGTGGGCAGAAGGTTTAGCTTTATCATGCCAGGAACAGCTCATTTAAGATGCAAGCTGACACGGCAATCAATGTGATGGGTCGTGACAAGCCCTGCAGGCTGGAAATTGTCAAAGAGAGCTGCTACGACCTGCTTCGAGTTTGTAGCATTCACCCATTTGCCTGTTCTGCTTCTATCTTCTGTGACGGGGAAAGTTCATTTTAAAATTATAATAATATTGATGATTAAGGAGAAAAAAAAAAAAGGACAGATTTTTTTCCCTCTCTTCCAGACCTGCAAATCTCCACTATGCAGTATTTATCAACAAGATACATTCCTTGTTATGCAGTTTGAAGGGATGACTGTATTCAAAGATGAAGGGGAAAAAAAAGCAATGTCTGATTTTTGGACTTGAAAGAATCCTCCTGAAAGGCAGATGTTATGATGAGACTTAAATGGCCTGAAGCCATCTTTATTTTCCCAGCATTCAAGCAGTCAGCTTTCAATTCTACAGCCTTGAAAAATGAAATATATTCTTTCCATGCAGTCGTGGGATGCATGACTTCCCATCCAGCATCATATTTTGCAGGCAGTGAATTGCACGTAATATAGATTGGATCCAGCTGGGCACTGGATCAATTCTGCAAGTGGTCTGCATCCTGCTGCTAGACTCCACATTTGACATTGTACTCCATGTTGTACAACAGCAAGAGAGCACATAGAGGCTTATATATTATATAGAGGCTTAGAGGCTGTATAGGGGCATGTGTATGAAAATACCAGACTCTTGTGCTGGTGTAAAAAGCCAAAAAGTGGTTGAAAATGTTCATCACCCTTCCCATAGCTGGTCACAGTGGTCATCAGCAACTCGCTGCATGTAGATGTGTATTAGACAGCAAGTCGAATGGAGCTGGACTTGCCGAACTGAGAAGAGAGGGAACAGCCCCATGCAGAGCATTCAATATAACAGTGCAAAGTAAGCAGCATCTATCATCTCCTGAGAAGACAGCTGTACCCACAGAGAGATAAAAAACAACTGATGCTGAAAAACGGGAATCAGCTCTAATTAGACTAATAAATGGAACTGGCAGCTTAGGGAAGGGAATTCACATTAGTTTCTATTCCTCAATAGAAAAGGGGGACTGAGTGTTTCCAGAAGAGAGGGCCAGCACTTACTCAGCACCCTTTCCTGCAGCCCTGCTCTTTGCTGTAGGACTGACTCTCAGTGCAGATGTGCTGGTTTCTCACCACCGTCCGCAGAAGGGTCCTTCACTCGCACATAGGTGCTCATGACTGTTATACCTCTTCCTGCTGCTCTGCTCTAGCGTCTTCTCTGACATGAGCTGCACAAGGGCATGAAGAAGTTCTGTCACAGGACAAGACTACTGGCCCCCTCTCCTTCTCCTCTCTCTTGGCTTGCAAGGCAATTGCTGTAAAACACTAATGAGAGAGTGTTCAGCCTCCCCTGCTGATAAAGAAAGCAAAGTTTCTGGGATCTCTGCAGATTCAGAAAGGGGGGAAATATTCTGTTAAATATCAAGCAAGGAATAGAACAGCTGTTCCCTGCATCTGGCATTTATTTCCACATTTAACATTCTTTGCCCTGATGTTTCTTTTAAGACTGAAGAAGTATAAGTTTTCTCCTATTGTTAACTGCATGATTGTGATATCCTGGGTAAATAGTGCTGGTTATAAATTCCATACTCCTTTATTCTTTCTCAGAGAAGCAATTCATTTGCAGAGTTACATTTAGCCCTAGGTTATGCTGGTATTAGCAGAGCATTCTTCTGGAAGGGCACTTGGACTCCCACCAGCAGATCCTATGCACACCCCTTAAGTATGGTGCAGTTTAGGAAACAGTTTCACAGGGATGCAAGAAATCTGGTCTGGGTTATCCTTCCTTCCGACACAGTGAACTGAGCTGAGTTGCAGAAAACATCTCCATCCATTCAGGTTCTTCTCTAAATCCCATTGCCAGTCACGATAGTAGGTGTAGGGAGAGTGGGCAGTCGTCAGCCAGGACTCTATAAGACCTTCAGTACAGGACAACAGATGTAAGTAAATAGTCCTTTGAAGCATTTTTTCCCAAAAGTATTTTTATGGAGAAAATTCTTAATTTAGTTCTTCCAGCTGCTTCTGTTTGGAAAATCTGGTCTTCGTCATGTTCCTTCTCAATTAAATAGCCAAATTAATGAGCGGCCACAAGCAGTTTCTCTCATATCAATTCTAGTTACTGATCCCTAGTTAGCATACCTAGGCTGTGATCAAGAAGAAATCTATGTGAAGAATTTTCAACTCAAAAAAGATATTTTTAATAACTTCAGTGCAAACAACAAGTTTTCTTTCCTTGTATTCCACTATCTCTATATTCAGCAATACGTCTGTAACTTCCAGATAGCTTGTTCAGAGCACACAGACCTCCTTTCATTACACCCAGGATCAAATCAGAAATGTGTGAGTCCTAGCAAGAAATCTGTTTGATGAGTCCCGGTCCTATTTTAGATGTTCTGAAGGACCATATTAGAGTTCCCAGCTGTGTACAAAACTCATATAGTGTAAGAAGTTTCTACCCCACAGATACTTTCTGTTCAAATAATTGGAGTTCTCCATAAGTAATTGTTGTAATGGAAAATTCTGACTTTGTTCCTTTGGTAGAACCACAGCACATTGCTACACACCATCAAGATGACTTCTCCCACAGAATGGTGCATTTGCCTTGATCTCATGTTTTATCTATGTTTATATGATTTAGAAATTGCTATTTCAGTGCATGTGAAGGATTTATTGGCTTTATGTAGCTTATAAATCAGCTCTACATCCAGCATCAGTTCACTGTCTTGTCACTTAGGTTTTAGGTGCCATAATTTATATCAGATGACTTTTTTTTTTTTTCCACGAAGGCACTAGTATTTGTGCATTTATGACCATTTATGCAAGTCAGTACAGCACTGCTGCACTCCAGCTGCTCAGATGTGGGTAGCGTAAAGGCAACCTTGAAGACCTCAACAGTTTAGTGTGTTTCCCTCAACACTGCCTCCTCATGCATCATGTGGTCATGGAGTTCTTAATCTCAAAGCTTCTTAAGGATGGAACCAGCCAAAGATAAGCAGAAGCTACATAGTAATGGTGAAAACACAAAGGAAGCATTGTGAGGAATGTGGTTAACTTGGCCCTTTTTGTATTATAGACTCAGGTGCATAAAGTTCCTTCCTGAAGAATGGAGATCCACTGGAGAGGTCCAAAGCTGAGCTGAAAGAACAACCAATAACCACAAATGTAGACAATCTTACCTGGACAGCTTGGAGTTAGGATTCTGGACTCTCAATTTTGACATTTAGTTCCATGTTTACATTCCTTGTATTTGTCATAAGCGTTGATTTTGAACAAGAAGGGGTCAAAAACACAGGCCTATTTCACAAAGCTGTTTGCTGATGAACACCATAATAGTAATGCAACCCTCCTTAGCATAAGTAGATATATTAATATCTACTTAATATACTTAATACTTAAGAAGAAACTGGAAATTAAATGCACTGATAATCCAGCTTCATTTCTACACTCTTGAGAGTTCAGCATGGACACAAGGACTGGCTGATTTCCACTTTCTGCCCATTCAAACTGTCAAAAGAGAAAGCAGCCAGTGCTGCGTAACGTTCTATATCCAGCTGCACTTAAAAGGCAACCACTTTGGCTGCAATAAAGGTAGAAAATAATATAAATTACTATGAATAACGTGGTGGTTGATCTTTTTTTATCTATCTGTCTTTAATCCCTGATGCATTACATCCTCTTTCATGCAAAATTTATTGAAGCCTATCAGGTGGATGGCTCAATTAGGGTGTTCACATGTATCACTGAGAAGGTCCACAAGCTGCTTCTTTTTTATTTTTATTTTTCACAATATACTGGCAAGATACACAAAGAGGAAGAATTCCGTACCTTGTTTCATTGTATATATTTCCTGTTTACTTACAGGGTCACTCCTTAGGATCCAGTATCAAGCTTTCAGTAGAATCCTGATAAATATTGGCATTGTTTTTCTGATGAGTTAGATTTGACAATTGAGACAAGATTGAGACAAGATTTAAGAAGTCTGCTCCATAAGAAGAAACAGCTGGTGAAATGTTGGGATCTAGAATCATCTTTGACAAAAAGAGGCAAAGTTCTGCCCTGTGTTCTGCGGGGATCAACATGAGGTGCCTTGGGGTGTCCTCCGTTCGTGGGAGTTTTGCGTTCTCAGTGGCAGTGGCATTTGGAAGGAAGATCATTTGTTGTGATGAAAGGCCCTTTCTCAGTGAGGGTTGAGACAGGTTGTGCTAGGGCAGGTCTTTGGACTGAGAAGATACAGCTGTCTTTTTGAGAAGGATGAGAAGATAATCCTTTTTTATTACGGTCACAGAGCTTTGGAGGCAAGTTTCAAACAGGAGCAACCAGTCAGAAAAAGCAGCAAAGCTGTCAACCAGAACATTGTTTCCTCACTGAAATTCTGACTTAGTCAAGTATATTAGTATGTATTTAAACATTTGTGCACATGTTTTGATGCATTTAGATCTAAGATCTTTCAGAACACTACATGCATTGTGAGAAAATATATTTTTCCTGAAGATACTGCCTCACTGTTGCAATACACAGTGTGATGTGCTGTAGCCTCTGCAACTCATGTTTATTTATGCAGACATTAAAGCAATGCAGAGAAATATTTTTCTGATTCTGTATTTCAAAAATCTCAAAAATCTTCAATTTTATTATTAACCGTCCCATACAATATGTATACAAAATATAGTAGGTCTGAATTTTGTGTCCATTCCTCACCCCCCCACATAAACGCTTGCTTTAAACACAGTTAGTTAGCTTTGTCTATGATCTGGCAGAAGACAAACAGAAGATGTGTATCAATTGAGCAACTGGCTCATGACCAGAATCAATTTCCAAGACGCAACTGAAATATTTTTTTCAAAGAACAGAACTGCTTTGTCAATCTGCCTTCCTGTCATTATTCACTTTTTTTTTTTTTCTTTTGATGGATGAATAACAAGGAGAAACACCTAGGTCTGAAGTGTCTTATTCATGTGTCTTGCAAGCCTGGTAGGTTCTTTTCACTGCTGCCTTTGTAGTGGTGGATGGTAAGTGGTCCCACCATTACACAGTTCTGCTTCATGGGAAGTGGGCATGAGGAGCTCCTGATTTGTCTCCATCCATTTCAAAACACCAATCTCAGACCACGCGGTTCTGGGAATGGTGCTGGGGCTCCAGTACAACCCACCTCCAGGCCACATCCATTATTTTTGTGCGTGTTTTAGAAGGACTTTCAGCGGATGGCCTGGCTCTGCCAAAAAAAGTCTCTTGACATTCAGCACCCTCTTTGACAGGTGCCTTTCACTGAAATTTTTCTCAGTAAGTGAGGTTATACACAGAAATGGTAGAAAACGGAGAGACTGGACTGGGAAATGAGGAAAATGAGGTCATTTGTGAGAGCCAGACTATGACTAGGATTGTAGAATCCACTGTTGGAAGACATAAAAATAGCTTTCTCTGAAAAAAATAAAAAGAAAGAAAGAAAAAAAGAGCTCTTCTCCAGCTCATCAGCTCTTCCTTCATACAAATGTTCAACTTCTTATTATTTTGTGTGGTAATAGCTAGCTAATAAATAAATAAAATCTCATTTCTCCTCTTCCATGAAAGCGAAGACTATTATCATTTTTTTGTGAAAGGGAAATATTGGAGATAATTACAACTGCAGAGAGACTTTGGGGATTTAAACTCAAGGCTGCATAGCTCTTCTATCTGATGACTAAAACTGCTTCATTTTAGTAGTTTATTGAAATAAAAGAACCCTCTGGATGTAATTTCATGCAGTGATGCTGTGGAAAGCTTATTCTGGTTATCCACATTTTGAGTTCTCTACACAGTACCAGGTCTTGTCATGTGTGCAGGGTACATTCAAATACAGACACCATCCAGAAGTCTAGGTATTTGGTAAGTCTTGTTTCAGACTGACTTTGAACCTACCTGTGCTGTATGTCTGCACGAAGGGTGTTTCCTTCATGGAGTCTTTTTTTTGACGAACAGCACTTTTATGAGGAAATCTCTACATTTTCCTTGACATAGTCTCATTCACTGCAATGAGCTCTGCTACAAGATTTCCTTCTTCTTTTAATCTCATGATATTTTGCTTGAATTAATTTTGCCCTTCCAGCCTGTATAATTATGGACCACACAGAAGAATCTCCATCTTTTCCTTTTTGGATAAACAAATATCTGTCATTAAACACTCCCCATTGATCAGCTGTCAGAGTCTGAGTCCTTCCTCTCTCACCAAAGCTTTTCACAGATGGTTATTGATTTGCTGCACTGAACTGAAATAGTTGAAACCGCATCACGGGTGTTTAGAGACCTCGTCTGTTGGATTGTGTTGTCTTCAGCATCCTTCCGACGACATTCATGCAGCAGCTCTTAATTTTCACTCCAGACGTCTGGCTAAAAGTCATACTTTATTTGAAAGGCCAGGTGAGAATAACTCCTTTCTCATGCTGCTTTCTACAGTTTTGAGAACGCAATGCTTTTGTCTTATTAAGTATTTAAAAAGCCAGCTGCAACACCGATGGAATAGCTGCTCTGGGTTAATGCTGCTCTGGGTGTTACGCAGTTCAAGCTAGTATCAGGGCACTTCTGGAAAACTTCTCTCTTTCCAGACCTGAAGGCTCTGCTGAGGTGCCATAGGCCATCCAGAGCAGAGACATCCAGGGCATCTTGGGATCCCAGGCTTATCCCTAGGGTCTGTGCGTCCCCGGTTGACCTGAGAGCCTTGACTCAATGGATCCTTGCTATGTGGGCTGCTCGGTGGGAGACACAGAGGGCAGAAAGCTCAATGGGAGCCTCGGGGAGCCTTGAAGATGCAGCATTTAAACATACCCAAGATACTCCGTAGGACCCAAGACCACCCTCCCGCATCATGTCTCAGGTGAAGACAGAAAGCTGTGGGGGAAGGGCCCAAGCCTGGCTCATCAGTGTGCCAAATGCCTCCCTGAAAGAAAAGGACTTTCACTGGAAGATTCTTCTCCACATTCTGCCATTGAAAGGAACAAAAATTCTGGACTTATGCTTTAACGTCAAGAAATCACAATATATGACTTCATGTCATTGACTCTGTGACTTATAAGTTTAACTTGGATTTGGGAGCTGCTGAAGTCAGCAAGAGCCACAGTAAAATGGACTTTGAAAAGTTCAGAAAGTTATGTAATGTGCTGAGGATCAATACGATATGAGACCACAAGAAGCTGAACTCCATGCAAAAATACCCAGTGCAAAGCTGGAACTGACACCTAGACCATGTCTCTCCAGGTGGTAAGCTTCTCTCCAGGCTTTGGTTAGTTTCCTGAATGTCTGACCTACTTTGACCTGAACATATATATCTATATATAAATACAACGTATGATACATAATGTAATATATAATATGCAATATATAGTACATATTACATAATATATAGCATATATTTTTGTTGGTTTGTTTGTTTCCAAGTCTGACTTTACCACTTGTACTGGAAGCAAACTTTCAGAAAAGGACCTCTACCAGTGAAAGGTTGAAGCACATTAAGCTAGATTGATTGTGGGAACTGAGAATTGGTGAGACGGCCTTCAGCTGGTCTGAGTACCGAAACTTTCTCAGGCTACCACGTCCTTGAAACCATCTGGAGAGATACGGACTGCAGCAAATAAACAACGTAAAAGGACGTGAAGATGTGGAAGTAGTTAATGAAGAAGAACTGAGTGGAACAGCGAATCAGGAATCACCGTGCAGCCATGATGAGGATGAAGAGTATATAAGACGGACTCAGCAGGGAGGGGAGGGCACATGTATGTGCACGCGCAAGCGTGGGGTCTGAAGTGCTGTGCCTACTTGATCAATAAAAGCTTACATATAGCATGCATCCTGGGCCGTCCCGACTTCGTTGCGGAGCAAGCGACAATTGATGGTGTTAAATAACTGTTTTTTGGAAAACTACCACTGGAACTGCAAGTGACAACCCTGACTGATGATGCATTAGTTGCACAGGAGTGGTCAGGCTATAGTAAAACCAACCAATTAGCCTATTGTTCTTAACAATAAACCACTAGTGCTTATTCAGGGAAAGGCATAAGAGAAGAAGATTTTCTATCCTTCTGTCCAGAAACAGGCTAAACCTAATTAGAAATTCTGTTGATATCCCAACTTGTCAGAAAATGGGTTAGAATAATCTTATTTTATTTGTTCTGAAAGCTTTCTCCTGGTTATACAGATTTCAAAATTCCTTCGAAAACTTACATTAAACTTTCCCTGATAAATCTATCACCTCAAAGAAAAGCAGTACTGAAACATGAAAAGAGCCTTCCTGTTCTTGTCTGAAGCTTTCATATAAATATATAAATTTACATATTTTTGGAAAAAAAGATGAACATGTGGGCTGTAAAGATAAAAACCCGAAGTCCTGGTCCCCTGGTTATTTAACATGTCTCCTTTTCATGTGTGCTGCTTTGTGCTTCATCACTGCCATAGCACTTTATTCTTACTGATATATTTATCATTTTTTTCACCATGAGAAGCACCTTGGTCAACAAGGCGGCCCTTTGTGTTCCTTCATCTTTGAACAGTGTCTCCTACAGTCAGCCCCTGCTCGAAGGAGCTCAAAAGCTACAGAAACCTGGTAGGGAAAATGTGTGGGAATAGATTGATGAGTGAGTGAAAGAAGATGGTGCTGCTGGGGAACATATACAGGGATAGATGTTCACTGACAACAGGACAGCAAAGGATAAGGGAGTCTCAAAGGTTTTAATGCTGTGGGAAGGTCTGGTGCACAAGCCTTGAAGAACGTATACATTTGCTTTATTCCTACTCTTTGCATCAGTAACATGCTTCTGGGACAGAGTGTTGTTGGTTTTCACCAACTCCTTTCAAAACACTTCTTTTGCAGCATGGGCCAGGTATGACTTCTGTGTTTAAAATGATCTATTTGCTCCTGAAATGTTTAGCTTATCAATAAAAGCCTTGAGGGAGGTTGGCTCGCGAACAGCCTGACTGCCATCTAATGAATCTTGTTAGCTGCAGTAGCAGGAATTTCCTTAGTCTTCATGACCTCTCTGGGAACGAGGGCACGTGGATCACAGGAGCATTGAGAAACAGTTGGAAAATCTGTTTGGGAAATCTCAGGGCACTCTGAGGGTTTCCCTGCAGGAATGACAGTGATGCAACTGGATGACAAATCCTCTCCCATTCAGCCATTGTGTGAATCTGTGAGTTTTGAATTACATTTTTATAAAGAAAAGAATATATATTTTTTAAAAAAATCACTTACATACTAGTCCATGTGAAAAAAAGTTTATTAAGTAAGTGAAGTGTGACTTTCATTACCTTCATGAATGAGACAGAGCTAATCCTAAAGAAATGATTCTGGCTGAATATTTCTTGTATTGGGAAATTTTTGAAAATTGTAAACATTTTGATTTTAGCTTCATGTTATGAAACATTCTGTATTGCCAGTGTAATTTTCAATACAAGAAAAAAAAAATTGTGGAATGTGGGAGGAGTAGTTATATCTTCTTTTCTATAGAAAGTATAAATGGAAGTATATTATCAAGTGTCAAACTGAATTGTGCTATAGGATTTTTTTTCTTCTGAATTGAAGCTCAGCTGCTGTATTTCCAGAAAAAAACAGGAGCTCAACAACTCATATTGGCTTATTTATGTGCAAAAACAGAGTATCACTGAGTAAAACAATGGTGGTTGAAGAAAGGTTTTAAAAGTGCAATGCCACTGTAGCAACTTATATAAGATACTCCAGATTTCATCCTTTGGAGTTGCTGTTTTATTAGACCACATGAATATGTAACTGCTGCTTGAGAAATGCATTTTGTGATGCATACTTTAAGTCTGTTCTTCAGTCTGGCCTGCCTCCTCTGTGATGGAGACCACCCCAGGCAGCCAAGGAGACTATTTCTGTGCAGCCCTTGGTGAACACACTGAAGGTAACCAATCCATTTAAAGCAGATTTCTGTGAGAAAGAGCCATAAGATGTTGTGAAGAAGGTGGAGTGAGGAGGGAAAGGAGCTGGATTTAAGATGGTGTTTCGAAGAATCCTTGAGCAAATTTTGCTTTCTTCTGAAATTTCTAAGATCATGTAGTCACCTACCCCTATTTCTTTTTCTTCCTAGTCCATCAGTCTATACCTTCTTCTTTGAATCAGCACCAGCTGTTCTGGTAGATCAGGAGATAGTCCTCTGGGATAAATACCTGAATTGCTGCAGGATGGGAGAGGGGAGTAAGGAGATCTGTCTCTGCTCACCTCCTTCTCCTAAATAAATCCCACTGGATTCTGCTGAAGGTAAGACTGGGCTGAGTAGACAGTAGGTTTGACCAAATGCAGTTTTCCTCTCAGCAAGTGAACAGACCTGCAAGTGTTCAGCAGATGGACACTTTTAGAGGAAATTGTCCACTGTCCTCATGGGGGTCTATGTGTGTGTGGAAGGGCTATGGGGAGATGTGTGAGAAACATGAGTACTGGAAAATGCTCTTCAGTGGGTAAGTGGATGGTTGCACTTAGTCTGATCCCTCCCCAGCTGTTGGCTGTCCTACCCCATGCATGAAACAATCTGCCTGTCTAGAGAGACCCTCCACAGGCCCAATCTCTTGCACTGAAAGATACTGAGGGATATAGTTTGGTGTGTGGAAAGAAGACTGACGGGGACTTGTCCCCAAAGAATCTGTATTGTGGTGGAGAAAATATTGTTTATATCTCGCCAGGTGCCCCATCATACAGAGATATGAGATTCTTTGGCCATATTCAACCTGCTTCCCTGCTGGAAGGAACTTTGGAACTTTGAGAAGTTTCAGTCTGGATGCTGATATAGCTCTTACCCTTGGGGCCACTCTCTCTCCTTTTTGTAAGAACTGTGAGGAGAGTTTGCTCGATGTGAGCACTGAAAATCTGGATGGGAATTTCCAAAGCTCAGTGATCATCATGGTGATGGCCACAGTGCCTTTGGGAGCTCTCCTAGGAGATGCTGACTTCAGCTAGCTCATGTTCTCCCTAGCCTCCTCTTAACTTGTAGTTTTACAAGTCTGCTTTGGAGTAGAACGTCCTTGAGAATGGTTACCCCTCTGCCCTCTTATTTGCAGTGGTGAGTCCTGCACTTCCAATGTCAGAATCATGAAGATTTTTACGGACTTTTATTTCATGCTTAATTTGTTCCCACTGCTATCTAATGACAAGCTAAGCAGGATCCCGTGTAGAAGGATTTCCGCTTGAAGGTGAGATTTAAGGATTCCTGTTAAATTAATAACTTCACTGCTGTATTTTCGGCTGAATGCCACTCACATCTGTTTTGCTGGCCCCAGAAAGCTGGAAAATGTGGCAGAAGTGAGGTGGAACAAATTGCTTTACCTAAGAGATGCAAAGGAAACCCGGCAAGAGGGTTGGAAAAATGAAGCTGTGCTGAAAATGTGATTGTCACTTCCAGAGAAGGCAGGATGCTTATCTACCCACGGTCCTTCCTGCTATGTCTGTAGTAGCAACCTCTGTCTGGATCAGCTAAACCCAGAGTGTATTCCACCACCAAATCTATCTGCCTCTTCCTACTTTTTGGTTTTGCAGAGGACATCCAAAGCTTCTAATGCTGTGGGGACAAAAGTTTGGTCTAGTTTGACTAGTGGTAATTCACCTTGTTTCTTCAAACTTTATTCTCTCTCCTCTTTGCAATGTCCTAGGTTCCCAGTTATTCTTTGTTTTTCCTCCATCCCAGATCTTCAGGATCAATATTGTAGGTTCTTTTCCACACATAAGCTCAATATTTCCCTAATTCACTCTCTTGGCCTCCCACTGGTAGGATGTGTGTATGAGAAAGGAGCAGTGAAAGACTGGAGGACACAATAAGGCAAATGCTTGCCTTGAAGGTGCTGGGGCTTCTTTAAATAGTAAGCAGGTGGATTACTGCACACCTACTAGCAACGGGCAGGATGGTTCTTTTCCATCCAAGCATCATTTATTATCTCAGTGCCATCCAGTTTTATCCCAGGATCTCTAGCCTTCCTGCAAATGCTGTTGGTGAAGTCTTTCTTGTGCACTGTGTTCCCCATAGGATTTTTTTTTTTTTAATATATCATTGTTCCTGTTTTTGAGGAGGTATTGTTTGTCTTTGTGACCAAATGTGCTTTCCAAGTCTCATAGAAACAGACTTGGTTTCTGGATTAGCTGTTCAGGGAAACTTAACGTGAAAGGCAACCCTCTCCTCCTTTCACAGGCAAATGTGCTTTCAACTGCCTCCTCTCCAGTCCTAACTCATTTCCTCGACACTGAATCATTGGTGTTGTGAGTCATTCTTAAGAACAGAGCTATTTGATTTTTTTGTCATGTTCTTTGTGAGTGCTGAGCAGAACTAGAATCAGATTTCACCTCCTCTCTGTCCTCCTTGAACCTCAATCTCTTCCCCATTATTATTTTTGACACATATAAAACCAGCATGTTGAATCACTGACTTCTAAGCAAAGTGCTTATAGCTGCCAGTGACCATCTATTCATGCCTGCTGGTGTTTTGTCACCTGGAAGCAGTGACCAAAGAGGTCTCCTAAGTACTCTGCAAAGGGTGGCAGGAGCTCCTGCCCTGATGCTCCATGGTGGTCTGGAGTTATCACCATTAAGATGAGCTACTCTGATGACTCCTTTGCAGTCAAGATGCTCCTGTAACACACATGGGACCTTACTGCTTTTATAGACAACCTAAGTTAAAGTCCAGAGAGGCATCAGCTTTCTCCAAATACATAAAAAAATCTCTTATTAACTTCTTTGACTGGGAGATGCCCACCTACTTCTTCTGGTGCCATGAAACTTTTTAATGCACCTCAATATTCTTAAGACTCTTGAACTAGTGCTTTGCTGATTTTTATTACAAAGAAATCTAGATTTTTACATTTTTATAGAACTTGTCTTTAACTAGGCTTTGCTGTTTCCAGTTTTTCTGCTGCAGGCAGATGTCTCTGTTTCGCTTCATGGACATGAATTCTTCCTGTATTTCCCCTGGGGGATGCAGACTATTAATCCCACCTTGTTCATCTGAAGGCAAGGGGCGCTGCTTCTGGAGCTGCAGAGACTCCCCCCTAACTCTGGAGTCATATCAGAGCCCTCAGGAGGTTCTCTGTTAGCACACCCTGTCCTTCTTTATGAGGATGATATGGTAAGTGCATCATGATGTATTAATTATATCTTCCTGGTCCTTGGAAGATGTAATCTACCTTCTGCTCTGCGTAACAGACTACATCACCACATCTGCATGGCGACAGCAACAACTTTTTATAACATGTACATTTGGTTTCTTCTTATACTGCTCTGTTGGAACGTATATTTCCTAGATAAAGCAGGTACTGCTTATAATGCAAAATGTTGGCTCTCCAGTCACTAGTTATCTCAGGACATTTATGATTTCTCTCTGAAAAATGTTTTCTTCATCTTCAAATATTTTTTTGCCAGAGAAATAAAATAGTTTATGCAGCTTCCTTCTGTTTTTTTGTCTTTTGTCTTTTTTTTTTTCAGCCTGTTTCAGCAAAAGCTCAGTTTTGCTCTGCAGGTATACTTGTTTTTGCCGTCCAAGTCTATATGATCTGGCTAAATCACTGTTTTGCTCTGGCCTTGCCCAGCTTCGCCCCTGAGTTTTCTGCATTGCTTTTGATTTCGTACCCCCAAGAAAGCAGAGGGGCTTTTGTGTGGATTTCTACTTTTTCTACTGAATGCCAATGCAATTTGTGTTTGGTCATCTCAGAACCATGGAGATTCACATAGGAAGTCCCTCTTTTTAACACTTCTGTTGTTTTGCTCAGGAGCTCTTTGCAAGAGACACAAAATCACTTTCTGTGAGACTGTCCTCAATGATCCAGCCACACACGGGCCAGGTCCTAAGGGTGGGAATTGATGGGATGGAGAAGGTGAAGAAGGGATGTGCAGATTTACCACGCACATGTTGTGCAGGAATCAGAATGATGAGTTAAAATTTTACTTCTTTTTTCTCTCAGGATCTGTGGGATTCCCTTCCCTTCCCTTC
>VWPW01004729.1:0-26120 GCA_013389825.1 Crypturellus undulatus | reverse complement strand
GGCACAGGTTCTTTTCATCTCCTTTTCCCCTTTAAGGTTCAGCTGCTTAACTGCATCAGATTGGATGGCTTGGAAATCTGCGTAGAAAGAAGCACAACCCTGGGTCCTGTTGGTAACTGGTCTCAAGTCTGAAGGTCTGGAANGATTTTCGGTTTACACGGGGCACTAGCCGTAACCTTGGGAAAAAGGGACCCTCTTCCATTCCCTCCTCCAAGACACACTTACTCCATTCATTATTTTTGCAGTCCGCTGTGTACTTTTCTCTGCTAAGATAAGCAAACAACCCTTGAAAGACCCATTTCTGTTAAACCAAACTTAGGGCACAGGTTCTTTTCATCTCCTTTTCCCCTTTAAGGTTCAGCTGCTTAACTGCATCAGATTGGATGGCTTGGAAATCTGCGTAGAAAGAAGCACAACCCTGGGTCCTGTTGGTAACTGGTCTCAAGTCTGAAGGTCTGGAACAAGAGGAGGTTCCTGCTCACCCTACAAGGTAGGGAGGAGGACAGTGTGTGTGAAACGTGGAGAAAATAGAGAAAATAGAGCCAGGAGACACACGGACAGCGTCCGAGTGCTCTTAGAGACTCAACTCGGTACTGGGATGAGCGTGGAGACGTCTTGGCCAACGTGAGGAGAGGTCCCAAGGACCGGCCCAACATCATGTCAATGGGATGCTCCCCTGGGCACACTCCATAGGGAGGCTGGGGATGGAAACCACAGCCAGAAAAGGCAGGGAACGATCCCACAAAGGTGGGAGCTCTGCTTCCAACCTCCCCGCGGCCCCACGAGGGGAAACCAGCAGGAAAGACACATTTCCAGAAGGGCTAATCCATAGGCATAATCCATAGGTAACACAACGGGCGCAGATCACAGGAGCTAATTACATCTGCAGCGTGCGTGCCGAGCACTTTATTGACTAGACCTCCTAAATTGGTATTTATGTTATTGCTGTCTGCAAGCCTGAGGCCTTTTTTGAACGATATTAGTAGATGAGATAAATAGAAATTATTTTACAGTGACTGATCTGGTTACTAACATCTGTGTTCTTGTTTGTAAATGTCAATTTATTAGCGTATTAGGAATAAGTCTCTGTAATTATTTAAATAATTACTTTTTCTGAAAAAAATCACTGAAAAAAATTAAAAAGCAGCAAATAAATATGTTTTCGCAACCGCTGAATCTATTGCTGGCTGCTTTGGAAAATATCACATAAAATATGAAGCTGATACTACACTTATCTCAGCCCAAAAAGCTAATAGCAATATTATAGCCCATAATATATTCTATCTGACAACGTAAAGATCCTGTTTGTGCATTTATCAATTATTTATCACCTTAGTGAGAATCCTGTCTGCCCGCACAACCACACAGCATCCCCACACTTCATGTTGTCCAAGCAAAACCACCACCTGGGATGGCAAATACACAAACGGGTCAGTCTGCAGAATAATTTCAAAACCACCGACGACATTTTCCTTGATGGGGATTGCAGTTAATATCTTTTTCTGGTGTACAGCAGTCTTATTCACATCATAAGCAGTCACTAAAGCATCAAAAAGTTGCAGCATTTTGTACCATTCGCCTGCATCCTCATCTAGCAAATATGCAGTCTCATGTAGTCTAAGAATATGTAATGCAAGTGGAATTAAGTTTTATGTCATATTTCACCTTCAAATGCACCACAAGTGCTGTCCTCTTCTCAAGGCTGCTGAAACTCCCTGGAAATCAAACCTGTAGCAATGCTGATAGCTCCCCCGTACCTGTGGCCACTACGGAGGGACACGGAGGGACACGACATCGTCATCTCCTCATCTCTACTTGCTGTCTTTCCTTCATCAGCGCAAAAATAAACCGCAGTCGTGAATAAAGCTCTGCTCCATGGAGGAGAGCACTGCTAAAAGGGATTCTGGTGCCCTTTTTTTCCCCAGAACAGGTTCCTGAGGGTGATAGAATAATGAATTATCAATATGAAATGTGGGTGGAACCACTTTTCTTCCATCTGTGCTCTCACTTCTTCAATCCAGCAAACACCCCGTTCACGCAGATGCTTTATAGCTACTGTACACGAACGCAGCGATCCTATATATCTCCCACTGATTTATAGATTAAAACCCTGCTCAGAAGACGCTGCCTACCAAGACACGTCCACGTTTCTGCAGTCCCGATTCAACCACGGCTGCACCCGGCAGGGCTCCTGCCACTGATCCTCCCAGCACTTGGAGCACGCTTCCCGCAGAGTTATTCAGGAATTTTAACGCAGATATTTTGTCGGGAAAAAGAAAGAACAGAAGTGTAGAATACGTACTGATATAAAGGAATTTTATATTGGCGGGGAGATAGGTAAAATACCCTAATAGGCTTTTTCCTCCTCTGATTTCCATTATTCGTGGCGGTCTAATGATGCCTTTCTGCAAGCAAGACAAAAGTAAACGTGTGTCCCTGCCTTGGTTTGCTGTCGTTAAGATGACAAAGCAGGTGCAGGGATACAGGTTTTCTCCACTGGAAGGAATTCCCACTTTTCCCTCCCTGCTTTCCCCTTGCGCAGCACATGCTGCATCACCCGCTCTTCACCTTGGGGTTCCCTTGGGTGCAAACCAAGCTCACACGTGGCCAACGTGCATGCCCAAAGCTGGGATGTCACCATAGGAAAGCAGCACTGGCAGCCTGCAGCCCGCACGAGCAGGCCCTCCTGCTTTATAATTAAGTTTTGAAAACATGTCGTTTGCATTCAAGTTTAATCAAGTGAACTCTACATCAACGACAATCGCAAAGGGAAGAAAAAAAACAAGCAAAAATCACAATTTCAAGGCGGTGTCGACAGCCAGAGCACGCACAATCTCTATTTGCATTGCCTCCCTGGGCAACTTGTCACGTCTCTGCTCCGAAACCTTCCCCCTCTCTTGGAATCCTCCTCCTGATCCAAGCAACCGTCGAGCCAAGTCCCCAGGCGAGTGATCCGGGCGCGTGGCCGAGCTGGACCTCGTGGGCGACTGCGAGGAGGGTCCCGCGTGGGCAGCGGCGCCGCAGATGGTACCGGGACCCCGCGCGGCACCCGCCACGTCACACGTCCCCCGGGGCGACGTCGGCGCCGCGTCTGCCTCCGGGCCTGCGAGATGCCCCCGGGACGGCAGGACCCGTCATCTGTTCCCACGCAGACGTGAGAAAACTGAGGAACGGGGCGGGCTGCGAGGAGGCAGGCGGCAGCGCTACGGAGCGGGGGGAAACAGCACTCAGGATCCAGCACGGAGCGGGTTTTGTCTCCAAAGAAGCCGGGTTTTGGCGGCGCTTACCTGAAAGGATGCTCCTTGCCAGGGAGGATCCCGCCAGACACGGCTGAAACATGTTTTTTCCCTAACTTTTATGCCCCGAGGGAACAGCACAAGGGAGGAGAGCCAATGCCAGAGCCCGGTTTGGTAATGGAAACCTGGATGAAACACTCACCGCATCCTTATCACCTCCCGGCACCGCAGCGGCCATGCGCGGGGGCAGCTCAATAAATAAATATATTTGACACATTTTGAAATGATAAATTTATATAAAAATACACCTGCGCACTCCTGCGTGTTTTTGAACGGCGAGTGCACACTTAACCTGAGCAACAACCTGTGCTCTGCTGAATTCACTGCCTGCCAGGCTCACGTTATTTGTATTCACTGCCAGTGCTGAGATGATGCTTAAACTTCTCACGTTTGTTTCCAGCAAGATTCTTTGTTTTTTTTTCTACTTTCTATCCTTCAGTGTGGGAAATAAAAGTCTTTCTCGAGCATCAAGCAGCTCATGAAGGAAAAAATACCCTGTGGCTTCATCCCAAGCAGGGTCCATCTGCAGTTTGCCTTGTTCACCACTTGAGCATCACAAGGGCAGAGATGCTGCAAAGCCAGAGGAGGTCCCGTAAGGAAACAGCAAGGAAGGAGAGATGAAAAATGTGGGAATTTCACCTATTAAGAGTGAGCAAATGCTAAGGAAAAAGGAAAGACCCTCCTGGAGTGAAGCATCCCCTAAATCAAACTGCCAAAATACAGTATATGGTTTCCTATAGACCAGGCNGTTTGCCTTGTTCACCACTTGAGCATCACAAGGGCAGAGATGCTGCAAAGCCAGAGGAGGTCCCGTGAGGAAACAGCAAGGAAGGACAGAGGAAGAAATGTGGGAATTTCACGTACTGAGAGTGAGCTAAGGAAAAGGTAATGACGCCCCTTGGAGCAAAGCATCCCCTAAATCAAACTCCCAAAATACAGTATATAGTTTCCTACAGACCAGGCATGAAGAGCAATAAAACAAATCCTAACAAAACCTCCATATCCTCCGTGTTCCTCTGCATCGCGCCAAGGGGAAGGCTCCTGCCCCATGGAAATGGGAAAGGCGCCGCAGAGCCAGCTCGCCGGCACCAGCTCCTTACGGCTGGTGTCCGCCGGCCCCGCGGGCCCGCTGTGTTTGTGCATAATTCAGGAGACGGTGGCAGGAGTCACCGTCAGGGGCTGAACATCTATTTTAATGGTTATTGATATAGCCCGAGTTTCCAATCTGCTTCGCTGTTTCCAAAGGGGAAAATAATGTAAATAGCTATAAGAAAAACAGCATATAAATATCGGGAAGCGAGGCGGGATTTCTCATCTGCTGCGTCGCTGCTGAAAAGCCCACGTTTTGGTGACAGCCACGTCCCTGCCACCGATGGCACCCGAAGGAGCAAGGAACCCACCATGAGCATTCCCTTAAGTCCTACGATTTTCCTGGAAACAATTCCCCAATGGAACAAGTTTCCAGCACCAAAGACCCTTGCGGGAGAAGCTCATGGACTCACTGTTGCTCNATGGCACCCGAAGGAGCAAGGAACCCACCATGGGCATTCCCTTAAGTCCTACGATTTTCCTGGAAAACAGCTCCCCAACAGCCACCGAAGACCCTTGCAGGAGAAGCTCATGGACTCGCTGTTGCTCCTTGGCATGGCCCTAAATTGCTACCTTTAAAACTTCAAAGACGGTGAGGCTGAAGAGCAAACGGTGGCTGGTGCCTCAGAATGAAAGCTAAGGTAGGGCAAGGAGAGGAGGAACAGTTGGTGAACAGTTGGCGAATGGATATTTTTATGCAAGGAATGCCTGAAGGAAAGAGAACGAAAAAAAACTGTGTAGGAAGGAGAAGCAATTAATATGCTCCTTTTTTTTTTTCCTCTTTTTTTTTTTTTTCCTTACACTTATTCTGGTTTAACTTTAAAAGTCTATTTTTGCAGTATCACAGATTAAGGTCTCTACACAATTTACCGTGGAGAAAAAAAAAACAGTGGTTGTAATGGTTGACTCAAGAAATGAAAGGGCCTATGAGGGAGCGTTCAATTATTCAGAAATGATCATAACGATATTGCGAATTAATTTTCACATTTCTGCATTGGTACATTGCAAACGGGTATCTGTGCGCTGCTGCTCAGCTCACTGGGAAATTGCAAGCATCCTTAAAAGCAGTTTTCTATGTCATTCCTGGCCATGTAAGCCACCAACTGCTGCAATGTCTTGCTAATAAAACACACGTATAAATATTGCAGCATCTCCCATGAGCTGCCCTCACCAAAACGTCCTGATTTCCCCAGAAATATCTGCAGCAAGACATAGATGCTCCAAAAAAAGAAACAAAAAGCCCCCACGATCACTCTGGAGCCAAATTCCCTCTTGCATTTTACCAATTATGGGGAAGGGAGCGCGAGGCGAGCGCCGCTCGTTAGCTTAATAGGAGCTGGGAGGCCGGTGCCTTCTACCAGAGCACCAGTCGGTCCTGCTCACTGCTGCTTTGCAGCAGAAAATACCAACTACTGCCCTGCAACTGCTCATTTTCCGCTTTTTTTTTGCCATTCCATTTGCCATGCCGTTTGCCATCCAACATAATCCTGCCTGCAAAATCTCAGCGGATAAAACTAAGTCTTAGTGCATGGAAACCCTAACAAGTGGTTTCATTCTAGCTGTTCGTGCGTTCATTTTTGGGCAGCACCGCATTGCATTTTTGCACTTTTCTTGCTTTCCTGCAGCAGCAGAGAGCAAATGCACCTTCCCCTGCGGGCTGCGGCTCCCTCTGCCTGGTGCACGCTCCGCGGGCTCTAAATGAGGATGCTGTGATTAAAGTTAATGGGTTACAGCAGTGCAAAACGCCACCTCTAAGCTTTCCTAGGCTGGACATTATGCCTGATAATCAGAGTTCTAAAAAGCTGTTTTCGGAATCTGATGCAATTTGCAGCTCACGACTAGCAAAACCCTTCGTGCACCTTTGGGGAGGACAACACAGCTCAAAGGTCCTGGGGAAGCCTTTAAGGGCTGCTTTATTTACACGGGCATGATTAGAAATAGAGATTAGCCATAAAAAAAGCTTCAGAAATGAGCAGATCCCTCAAGTGAGCGTGTGGATGGGCTGGGTTGGATCCTCCAGCCTGAACTTACTGTGAAGATGCCGCATCTGGGCTGGCTTCCAGAGGCCAGGAATCTCCCTATCCCCACATGTCTCTTCCTCAGAGATCAGTTTTTTGGGATATTATCTAAAACTTGGCTATTCTGGGCATACAACAAGGCAGGGGAGGGCAGATGCAGAGAGTTTAACGGCTTTTTATTGAAAACATGCTCCAGGGAACAGCCTATGGATTCTTAACTTTTTAAATTATCACCATTTTTAAAGCGCATTCCACTTTTGAGAATTGCATCCTCACAACTGGAACAGGAACGAGTGGTCAAACGAATGAGAGAAAAAAAGGAGAAAAGAATATTTAAGACCGCATAGCAAAAGCTCTTAAAGACTCTCTGCAAGAGCAGGACAAATATTGGCATCAAATATTTATGGGCAGTCAGTCATTCAATCAAGGCCCGTGAGCTTCCTGGCAAGTATTCATTCCCCCTTCCATTCGCTGTCTGCAAAAATTCGCAGCATGAGAGAGGTTTAGCACGAAGAGATCTTAGTGTAAAATATGTACCCTCGTTCCAGGTTTTGATATTTGAGGGAAATCTGACATTTGATAAGTCCATGGGAATTTTGCCGCACGTTTCAAAAAAAAAGAGAAAACCCCAGAGGTCTTTCAGGTGATTTCAAAGCACGAATGATCAATTCTAGCGGCTAGAGCAAATCACTCATAATCATTCTTATAATGAGACAGCTTTGGAATAAAACCCATCTCCCAGGCTAGCTGGAATGACCTGGCACTTCTGGAGACCAATTCCTGTTTGAGGATAATTCGGGAAATCCTGTGTAGTGGTTGCGTGGACAACATGAAAGTGGCATGAGACACCGTGCAGACGATCGGGAAAGGTTCTTCCCAAAGCAATTCCACAGACCCAGATGCACAAGAACATAGGGACTTTGGACTGTTCTTGCAGAGGTTTTTTCTCGCTCACACTTGTGATTTAGGGCATTATTCTCCATGTCTGAACTTAAAATTACAGCAAATTGCAGAGCAGTAAATTCAAGGAGCTGTCTATGTCTTCCCTCTGAAGAGACCAGCCTGGGATTTTCATTTCATACATCATTTACAGACCCTACTCCTTATTCACAAACTCCACATACACTCTCAACACTATGAAATGTTGCAGATGTGCATCCAATATAATATTTCCAAATTAATTTCTCATGGTGTATATGGATATATTTATATGTATTTACTTAGATATACTCCAGTTCTGCACATATCACTGCACACATGCAGTAAACACAGGGTACGTTTTCTTTGTACCCTGTCATTAAGACCTACATTGACAGCAAACAAGTTACATATCTTTTTTTTTTTTTAACAACATATAATTTTGCTGTTGTTTGCACGTTTTCTCCAAGACATATTGGACACCATTTGCTTTTCATTACAAAAAATGTGCTGACAACAAAATCACATATCCCTGACACAAAAGAAAGAAGGAAAAGCAACTGCTTTTGGGAAGGGGAATTGTCACATGGAGAACATGGTCTATCACGACATGGGGCTGGTGCGGCACATGCGGAGGAGCAGAGTGCGTCTCTGAGGCTCTTCCTCCCAGACAGACCTCAATCCAAGATTGGAGGAGCCTCTGGAAATGCCAAAGCCATTGGGAAACAGGGCAGCTCTGCAGCTGGTGGGAGATGGGAGTCAAGGGGCGATTTCACACCAGTCGCACACCTGGAGAGCCTGGGTACCTGCATACCAAAATGTACCTTGGTGCCCAAAACGATGCCCCAGCAACTCCCTGCAACCTTCCTGGCAAATCCAACCAGCGGCTCCAGCAACTTGGGACCCTTTGCCTGCATTTTCCAGTATATCTGCCTGCACATCTGCTCCATGCACAGGTTTTGCACTTAGCCGGTTCCAAGCAAAACCAGCAAATCCAAACAGCTACAGACATGCTTCTCAGTCCCCGACCCAGCATCCACCACCAGAAACACCACAAATATCCATTCTGCTTCTTCCTCCCACAGTTTCCAGGCAGAAGGATATATTTTTCAAACAGTCTGGGACTATGGAAAGAAAAGATGTTGAAACCAGCAATATAGCTGGAACAGCAAGGGCAATGGCTGCAAGAGCAGGAGCTCCCAGGACCTGCTGCACTTCTTCCCACTCTCCTCTTTCCCCTGCCCCTTCCTTCCTTCGCCAGCTGGTTGGTGGCCAGTGCAGCTGGTGGCCGTGCCAACTGCCGCCCTGGGCATTAACGAGAATAATAATCAGTGGTCAGGGAAGCATGCGCTGCATGTGCCACCCACACTCGGCACGAGCTCCGCTGCTCTCCCACTGCGCGCTCAGACCTGCAGGATGCAAAAGAAAGAGCAGGGCAGAGAGCAGGACAAGGGGCTAAATGCTAGAGGAACCTTAAGGACAGTAGCAGCCTGTCCTCTGCAGCGGGCATGTTGGCATGGGTTGTGGTGCCACCAAAGATGGCACAAAAGCACGGCCAGAAGGTCCCTGGGGGGTTCTGCTGCAGTGCCCTGGGCATCACCATGGTGCACGGAGCCCACCAAGTCCACGGTAAATCAGAAATTACCTACTCACTGGCACAACCACAATACCAAGGTCTGGAGCTCCTCTCCGCCACGGCACAGTGGGGAACAGTGCGATTGCACAGGCAGCAACAGCAGCAAATTCGGCAACTAAAGAAGTAAATCTTGTTGCAAAGAGCTATTTGTTGATAAAGAGAGGAAGAACCCAGAGAAGAGCAAGATCGGTTATATAACCCCTACACTCATCGTTGCAGGTAATGCACAGGGGATGCAGTCGGGGTGCAGCACAGCACTGACTCCCTAATTTGAAGCCACAGACCTGGTAAACTGTAAGGAAAGCAGCAAAATTTCTAACCTGCATTCTGGGACAGAGACTCTTGAAATCCCCCTTTCCCACAGCCAGGCAGTTAACCCATCTTTTCCTCCCGGAGCTCCTATGCGACCTCAGGAGCAGCAGCAGATGATGGTGGCTCCCAAGATGATGGCTCCCAAGCTGGAATTTTGGTCTCAGATCCCAGTTTTCCAGGCATGAGAGGACAGGTAAGCAGACACCTAGTTCACTAAGCTTACTGACTTTTGCTATGGTTACTGACTTCAGCACCCACTTCCTTGGTGAAGGTAGTTTATATCAACCGGAGACTCCAGGTGAACATGGCAGCAGAAACTTCTCATCCTTCCAGAATGGATTAGAAATGAAGCCCCATCCCTGAAAGTACAGGGACCAAGCGAGGTACAGGCTGGCTAGGAATTCAGCCATCTTTTGAGGAATCCTGCTTTCCTATCTCTCTGCAGAGTTAGAAGCCACTAAGTTGATTTTCTTTCATGTCCCTTGACTCTTCTGCATTAACCAAATGGAGATGCCCGCTGTGCACGTGTTCTCACCCTCCCCAGGAGAGCTCGCAGCATCTCGAGACAGGTCCAACAGCTCAAGGGCAACAAAATCTCCAGGCCTGTGGTCTGATTTTAGCACTCGTGCCCAAGGGCAGGAACCACCTAAGGCAGCAGCAGCTTCCCAGAGCTCAAGGCAGATGAGTAGAGCTGCAGTTTGAGGGGTTGATCTCCAAAAAGACCTCAAAAAACAAAACAAGACAACAGATAAATAATGCAACTTTCCACCACCGAGCTCACATATCAGTCCACAGCTGAGAAGCAGAAGGCAGAGACCTTCTCCAAGGGTCTCGGCACCACGCCGGTTAACTCAGAGCAGTTATCAATCATCAAAGGGGAAAAGGAGAGCGCACAAAAAGGTTTTGGATTCTGCGGCAGGCAGCAATCTTCACGCCACTGCCCTGGCATAAAACACAGCTCTTATCCACCTAAAGTTCTCATTAAAACCCGGGAGAGCACTGAGTAAGGAGAAATCAGGACCGCAGGGTCCAGCCTATCTCATCTGACTAATGAACTCCTGGATGCAGCAGACGGAATCTTGCCCGGGGAGCACCCTGTCTCACTCCGTGCTCTCCTGCGAGCTCACACTAAAGTCGAGAGGGTTTGGGGATGTTCAAGCCACAGTGAATGAGAATTTACAGCAGCAGAACAACACAAAGTACACACCTCGTCCAGGATTCTTTTGTACTTCAGCTGTTTTTGAAATTTCTACGGAGCACAGGCAACATTTGACATAATCTGAATATTTATGGCATGCTGTGGAAAAGCAGAAGCCCCCCTTCTGTACTCATCTTATCCAGGAGTTTGCATTTTTGTAAAGGTCTCCTGTTCAGGAAGAACCTGAATTTCCTATTTCTGCCCCACTGCGAACCCAGACTAAAGCAGGGGTGTAGATCTTGGAGGATTTCAAATCCTTTAGCAGCCTTTTCAGAACCACAGCCCGTGTAAAAGAGTTCAGCTAGCCGCTCTCCTTCATCTGAGGGGAAAGCTTGCCTTAGGCACAAACAAAGCTTCAAATTGATTTAATTTAAAATTTCAAACTTCTGTATGCTGCTCAGCTTCCGACTGCCATCTGCTTTTTCAGCTTGCCGTGACAGAGAGCACATTTTTTATTATGTTTGTTCAAGCAGGTCCATCAGCACAATATTAATTTTCAGAGCTCGGGAGTTTTGTGTGCTTTAGAAAGCCACCAGTTATAAATCTGATCAAAAATTATCCACAAAAATATCTGACCTTATTTAGGGAACTTTCAAAATTGCATCCTACCAGGCAGGAGCTGCCAGGCTGGGTCATCTCCAAGCGCCTCGTATTGTTTGTGCTGCACCAAACACAAAGGTCCCTCTTGATCTCCAATCAGCATCCTACAAATCAACCACTGCATATGAGTTTTCAAAAAAGAAGAAACCAAATATATTTTGATTGCAGCAGATTAAGACTCCCCAGCTCATACACCCCAGTGAGAACAGTACCAACCCAAGAGCCGACCAGTCATGTATTCCTGACAGCAGGAACCTGTTTTCTTCTCAAATCAGAACCTGAGCCCTACCAGCCCTTCTCTTGACATCCTGGACAGCTAGGCCTTCCTCTTCTCTATTTTCTTCTTTTTCTTTTTTTTTTCTGTATAAAATTGTCTTCTGAAGAGGAAGCCAGATGGATGCAGCCTAGGACCTCTTTGACATGTGCATCTATTTCTCAATTGCTTAACCAACGCATTGCATAGTGCCACCAGAAGACTAAGCAGAGCACTTTCGCATTTGCAAATGCTCAAAAAACTAAGCAAATCCCATGTGGAGCTTTACATTTAAAATACAGGTCCTTCACATCCTTCCAGAGTCAGTCCAACACAACCGTGTTCCTTGAGACCGGTGTAAGTTCCAAATATCTCAAAGAAAAGAATCCGGGAGAAAACTGTAGCCTGTGTTTGTCCCCACGGAGAAGACGGAGCATGCCAAGCCCTAGGCCAAGCTGGATGACCCCACTAAGGGAGATGTGAGGCAGCATGGAGGTGGTTATCGTATCTCCGCCACTCTGATGGGACTGAAGGGGCTGATGAGGCTCTCCTGGTCTCACACGGCACCGAGGGTCTTGCTGGAGCGCAACCACGGGCACGAGAAACACAGGCAGCTGCCACACGGACCGGGAGACTCCAGATGTTCTCCATGGATAAACATGGACTCCAGCTCTTGCCATGGATGGACAACAGGGCTTTCTCCTGGGCTAGGGTGACATCTGTGAGCCGTGAAAATGATGGCTATTTCGGAAGATTAGGAAGCAGAGTGAAGACCTAGTGCAGAGGCTGGAGTTGCAAACATCCCTGGTCTATCTGTTGTCTCCTAAGTTCAATGTCACAGAGCATGAAGTTATCAATTGTCAAAGTCCTCAAAGCAAACAATTTGGGGGAAAAAACGCCCCAAGATGCCCTAGGGAGAGATCCCAACTCTCAATCTTGCTTGGCGCAGGGTGACGGGACCCCACGGAGCAGGTACCCGCGGACAGCAGGATCGGTACCGGGTTAGAGGACTCGCAGCAAGTGCCGTCCTCACAGCTCGTCCTCGGATGAAGGAGAAGGCAGCGGGATAGCGAAGGGAGCAGGAAACTCCTGGGCCATCCGGAGCCTTCTGGTCATTTCTGCTGGCTCTGCAGTTTTAAGGAGACTGCTTCCAAAAGTGGCGACGGTTCGGGGATTTAAACCATAATCTTTAAAACGTGTATTAAGGTATTAGCTAATTATTTAAGCTGCAACTGTGGCAAAAAACAGCAAACAAACCACAGCTCTTTTTGAAGTCTTTTTCATAGTCTTTTTGACGCTAAGAAGCGTTTGAAGGGAGCGGGAGGTGGGACCATCCGACCGACTTTGGTGGCAATTGCAAACAAAACGGGCAGAAGGGGCCTGTTTTAGGCACAGGGAGAAATTGCTGTCGGTCGGAGCAGCCACCAAGACTTTGCCATGAGATCACACTTGATTAACACACTAAAAACTTCCCTCTACAGTCAAAACATTGTTCTATCCATATTTATCCACCTGCTATTACATTATGAGCAACCCCACTGTTTTTTGACCCAATCATCCATTCTTAAGGGCATAAAAACAAATGTGAAGCCGCCTGCCATCCTTTGGGCTCTCTGCAGCACTGAGAGGGCTCAGCATCAGCGTGAAAGCCCTAATGGGACCATATACCCCTCACGGCGATGCTGATGTTGATGAATAAACAACTAATGAATGAATGCAAAGAGCTTCTAGAAGGGAACACGATGGGGGAATCGCGCTGGTCATTAGAGGAAAGCCATGAATAAATCCACCTGGGTCTGGTTCTCCTCCCTCTTCCTCGTTTCCTCATGTTCAAAATAGCATCATACGGCAGTTGCATCTGCTTTGTTATATTTAAAATAAATTTCTTATTTTACTTTGCAAGAGAGAAGCCGACCCTTTTTATTCACAGCAATATCATCAAACATAGCAGCATCTACCCAGGTCTCCTGATTGTCAATAAATACAAGAAAACTTGAATCCTAATTCCAGTTTTCCTTCTTTTTTTTTTCTATTATTGCATACAGTTTTATGTGTCTTTTAAAAGTAACATTATCCGATTTTTTCCTAAATCCTAATTTCCACATTCACTTGATTTTCATGGAACAGCCAGCGGGATGAACCCTGCATCTAAACTGCACACCGCAGAAACAGGGTATCGTGTAGCCAGCAAGCTCATCAGGTTGTTATTGCATTTTGGAATACAGTTAGAATTGGGTAAAGCTCTCGTGAGATGGATAAATGCATACAAAAGACTTTCGAAAAGCCAATAAATACAGTAATATTGCGGCCCCCTACAACAAAATGACATGGCTGAAAAATGATCTCAAGAAACAATTTTCATGCCGGTCTAAGACTTTTTAATGACAAAGAGCGCACTGTTAAAGAGCAAGAGGGGAAGGGAAGGCATTGGCATTACATTTCAGTAACTGGGGACCTTCTGGAACTGCAACTTCAAAATAGGATTTCTTAAAAGCTTTTTCTTTCCTAAATTCCCTTTGCAGAAGCCTGCTTATTCTTTCATAATCACTTCAAAGCAATCCCCAGCCTTGCAATAAAGTAAATTCAAAGCAATTAGAGAGTAGATCTACCCAGCAAGACCAAACAGTGCTTATAGAGGCTCTCTGTAAAGTGGTTCTGCATACATTTTCCTTGGAATGACATTATTTGTATAAAGAAGTAGGAGTATTTTTTATGACGGAAGGAAAATACGAAATAAATTTACGACAGCAAATGGAAACACCGCATCTCTGGAGTGTGATATTCCAGTGCAGTTTGCAAGCACGAGCAATCCAGCATTGCTGGGCTCCATCCATACATCTTAGCGAACAATAACACGGGGTGGGAAGGAAAAAAGGGAACACGAGGCGTCCTACGCGCAGCGCTACAAGAAGCAGCGCCGTGTACTACAATAAACAGCTACGTTTGGTAAGAACAAACAGCCCAACTTTGCATTTTCCTGCTCGGGCTCCCCAGGGGCCGCGTGGCGCGAGCTCGCCCGTCGGCGTTCCCGGGAAGAACCCTGTGAAATGTAAAACGGCTCCTTCCCCGCACTGCTGCAAGGGGAGCCGAGCTGCGTCCCGGCGAGATGCGGTTATTTCACTGTGATGCAAATAAATGTAACAGTTAAGAATACAATTTTGGAAGGTGTCAGCGGCGTAATTACTCTTGCAGCTTCCAGCCAATTAAACCGTAGGTGAATTAGCTCATTTCGCTGGGTTTGGAGTGTCAGTGCAAGATGTTGTGGGGTTTGCATATTGTCCTCGCCTTGAACAACAACCCATTAATAATTCTGGTTGCTGCAAAAATAACAGGGTAAATTTGGTCTGGAGTGCAAGAAGCCACCGCTTGCAAGGTTGCAGGCCCAGACTGGGATGGACTCCGAGGATGGCACCGTTCAGTGCCAATGGAATGGTTGGCTTGGAAACCCACTATGGACACTGCATGGTCGCAGGGATGAAACAGGGAGAGCTTTAGGAGGCTGAAGTCGGAAATTGTAAAAAAATGGCAGTAATAAGAGAACAACACAAACTGATCACTGTTAATGGGAAAACAAAACAAAACAAGCTTATACATCAACCAGAAAGTGTCGTATCTCTGGCCTGGAGACTGTGGCTGATGGCAACAGCCCTTGGTGAGACGCAGTGTGATCCATGCAGGGTTAGGGGAGAGCTCCTGCACGGACACCCTGCGCAAGCACCGGATAGACCCGGCAACACCAGGAACGAAGATTACTCTGTTGATGGCAATAACAGCATAGCAATGAGCCCTCCTCCACGGGCAAAGATTGGCCTGAGAAGTAAAAATCCTCATTTAAAAAAGGGTCTGATGAAGCTGAGAGCCAAAGTAATAAGGCAGCGCATGTCTACTAGGCACGGGAAGCAGAAAGTGTGCGAAACCTAGACGAGATGCTCTTTTTGCAGCAGGAGCTGGTTCCTTCTATTTTACTTTCAAATTGCCATTCCCTAAAACTGAGGGGATCCTCGGGTGTGATTAGCATCTCTGATTGAAATTCACTCACTGTTTGCTCAGCCCTGATTGAATCGCTTTGTTCCGCAGGCTTCATTCCTGAGACTTCCAGGAATAATGACGGAATTCGACTGAGAAAAACCTCAATTTGAGAGACTAGCCTCACGGTGCCCTGTGCCAAAACCGAAGCAGTGGCAAGGAGCAGCAGTCCTAAATGTTTTTATTTTTCCATGCATGCCAAGCCTGGCATCCCAGGGATGCTCTCAGGGAGGATGCTGCAGGATAGCGGTTTGTGCATCATTTTACACAGCCTCAGATTCCAAATTCCTTGCACTTCCTAAAATTATAGAAGAGCAATTAGAGGTGCAGCTACAGCTCCTCCGAGCTCCCTGGCCATGCTCTGCACGGATAGACGCTCCTATGCAGCACCAGGTCCTTTTGCTACGTTCCTGCATGCCTCATTCTTCCCATTTATAAAATCTGTCTAAATCAGTGACTCACACTCTGAAATCTTTGCATGCACCATGCTCTGTAGCATTGTTGTTATTTATAATTAACAGCAGGGTTATTCCACTATTAATAACACTTAGCAGTAGTGCTTTTCATCTTCAAACCACTTGCCCAGCATTAATTAACTTCAGACTTCTCATATTCAGAACATCTCTCTCTTTCTCATTCTGCCTCCCGCAATTCCCTGTGTTACAGGGCTACCAGGGAAAATCGTGAGAGCTTGAAGCAACTTGATCCTTAATAGTTCCTTAATAGGAGCACGTTTATAATGTTCGCAGTGAGAAGCAGCCCTGCTTTGACAAGCTGACTCCTAGGTCTCGGGACCCGTTTAATTGAGATGATTGTGAGTATTGAGCAGCACACGTGCAGTTTACCTGATTTCTCACCTTCCTCGTTGCCCCTGTCCTTGCTCTGACGTGGAATTTGCAGGCTGCTCCGGAGCTCTGGAATCTTCTCCGCAGCCAGTGCAATGGGAGCAGGGATGAAACATGCGTTTGCTTCAGTCTGTGCTTAATCTCACCCTGAATTTCATTCCTGCAGCAACATCTTAAGGCAGTTCGACCCATTCTTTTTCTTGATTAGCCATTTCTCAGCTAGTAAATACAGCATGTAGTTCATACTTGGTGAAGGACTTCTTCCTTTCTTCTTCTTGAAAGAAATAATGAGCAATAACAAGGAAAAACAGATCCCTCACCGAATCATTCCATCTTACCATCCTTAGCTCATCTGCTGTGGATTTTGGATGGTGGTTTTGGACATCCCTCGATAGGAGCAATGATGACTTATTTTAATTTACTTGCTGAACCAGTCAGCACATATATCAATACAAAACCTCCTTATTAGGTCCCAACTTTCCCCCAACTCCCTCTGAGTTCCTTTTCATCCTTTCCCCCTATAAAAATGGACTCAGCCACTGGATGTGATTAGAGATTCAGCTGCGCAGACACCTATGTACCCCAAACAGCTTCATCACCGAGTGGCATTTCTGTATAACGAGGATTATATGTACGTGTAAGGGAACGCACTAGTTGGTGCTCAAGTACTGGCTGCAGTTCATGGAATTTTATCATCTCATTCATCATACTCAAAGCCCTGTTATTTATTCTCAGGCTTTTTTGTTTTTTAATGCAAAATCCATAATACCGAAAAATCCCGTCAATAAAACTATCCATACTTTCATGTGACCATGAGAAAGGAAAGACTTACAAGTAGCAGGCTCTATTATGCCTTCTCAGCATATATTTGACCCTGGAGGTAAAAATAATACAAATTCCTCATTTTTTCCTATTTTAATGTCCAAAGACGAGTATATTCCCCCACTTTTATAAATTATACAGTTTCCAGAACTCTCGGCATTTAAAATCTCAAACTGCAATGTATCCATCATTGATTTTAAATAATAAAATCCTTGTTTTCAACGCGACAAGTATTGAGCCCAGCACGTGACAGGAATGTCCAGTGAAACAAATCACATAACTAGCTACTGAGATAAGGGACAAACTTCCTAGGCGACTGCACCACATAATTCAATTGATTGCCCTGAGAAACAATAATATAGTTATAATACTCCCACTAGCTTGATCCCCAGGAGAGAAAATTTACTCTGGTCTCCCTAACTGGTTGATAACATATTTAAATGCCAGTCAGTCACTAATCCGCTGCTGCTCCTTCCTCTGAGAGCTGCTTTATTGAACACTGTAATTGCCTGGATGTTGTTTTTCATTTCTGTAGCTGTTGCTGTTAATTAAATATTTTGTAGAAAGCTCTCTCTGACATTTCTTACGGTATTCGTGACTATCTGATAAGATACACGGGATGAGTCTTTGTACCTGCTGCTCTCTGCTGATACTCTTGTCCTAGATTCGAACCCCCAAAACACTGAAGAAATGACACACTTTGAGCAAAACGAGGCCTCGCCGTTGTGCAAGGGCTGAGGGGATCTCAGTGCAATCGAGGCAGATGCCGCATCTGCTCCGTGGCAGATGTTGGCTAAAGCAGGACACGCATCTGGGTTGGGAGATTCCTGCTTTTCCCTGGATACGCGAGGTGTGTGAACACGAGGTCGAGAGGAGCAGGAATGAGTGTCTGGAGTCCAGCCTTAGGAGGAAGCGTTATACCCTGGACTTGCCCAGTGCAAAAGGCAGAATTAGGTGGTTTATACACACGTGCGAGACACGGGCTCCCCCTTTGCACGTATTTTTAAGGAGGAAGGAAGGACCAGATCGAGCTGTGGACGGTGACACAGGGTACCGATGGACTGAGACCTGCTTGGGGCATCAGAAAACACGAGGAGCATCTCTAACGCCTTCGCTACACGCTGCTGCTTCCACACTGCACTCCAGTGGCTGCAGCCTCCCAAATTAACAAGGCTGTTAATGAAAACAGAGAACTGCTAATGCTCTGAATTAAGTCGTCCAACGGTCTCTGACAAATGGGCCTGGATCCGTAACACGGGACGTGCTGCAGGCAGGTTTGGATCCACGCACTGCACGCGCATCCTGCAAACACAGGGCGCAACCGCTCCGCTTAAACACCTGCATTGCGTACCCGTTTGAGTAACAACTTTAAACTGCAATTGAGATGGTTTAAATCTTTAAACAATAAGGCTGAAATCCAAATGCCACTGAAATATTTGACAAAGCCTCTGTTAAGTTCAGCGGAACGGGGCATTTTATTGGTTTTTCTGTTATGAATTGGTTTAATGCCACCGCTATGATTAGTGATGCATCACACCTGGAGACTAAGATACTGCATGGACAGTGTGAAGAACAGGCCCCGGGGGGCTGTTTATTACCAGCTACTCTGTGTCCTCTCAGCAAAGAGAAACTACAAGCCTACTTCAAAAGCCAACAGCCAAGGACGCCGGGATGCCAACAGGTCAATAGACTCACGAGAAAAGGCAGCCTGTTGTGGAAAACTCACATACGGAAGACAAAAAGTTATTTCTGAGCCATTATTTTGCAAAGCACTGTATGCAACTACTTCAGGAGCACATCTGCTGAACCTTGGCTCCAAACCTCGGCCTCGCTGGTGTTTACTGACCCATGGCCTTCCCATCGCACTGGTATTCCTCATGGCTCATCAATACTCCAAGTCCAGGCTCATCCCGGTCATCACGTCGTTCCACAACGTTCTCCAGCTCTGTAGTAAAGCCCAGTTCAAAACTCTCTCCTCTTTAAAAACACATCTCTCTCCAACAACAAGAGAAGGGCCACAGATGATGCTTCCCATCAGTTTTCTACCCATATTAAAGGGCTACCTCTTTAGGTTTTGCCATGTGGACTAATAACCATCTACCTCACCAGCTCAGAGCTCATCCATCATGAAATCTGGTATGAAAATGGGGTTTTTCTCCTTGCCTCCANTCCCATCATTTTTTTATCTATAGTAAGAGGCCACCTCTTTAGGTTTTGCCATGTGGACTAATAACCTTCTACTTCACCATCTTAGAGATACCATCTTTCATGAAATCTGGTATGAAAAATGTGGTTTTTCTCTTTGCCTCCACTTCACAAGCTCCTCTACGTTCAGTTATTCATGATTACGTGTGAAGTTCCTCATCATCCCACACCTCTTCCCTGCTCCGGTCCAGACCACACGCTCGCGGAGAGGGGATCCGCAGCGGGGCCGGGCGAGGGAAGACACGTGGTGGCACCGGAGAACTACGGCTTTTGCTGGGGTTGTCACTCTTGGGAGGTTTCTAGCTGGTTCCTGCTGGTAGCCCCTTATTCCTGCCTAGTGAAGACAGAACCTGGTGGTGCATCCTCTCCAAAAAGAAATGTTTTCCTTTCCTGCTCCGCAGGTGACAATTCCCTTGTGTCTAGCGACACTGGCAGTGGAGGACTTGGAGGTTTTTCAAGAGCTACCAGCCCTTCTGGAGACCCCCTTCCAAGCTCTCCTCTCCGCGTTTAACCTGCCGTGTTTCTAGCATGATTACGACCGTCGGTGCCGTGCCAGAGCGACAGCATGAGAACGAGCGGGACTTGGCACGGAGGAGGACGAGGGATGGCGGCGAGACGCAGGCAGCGCCCGATGGAGGTATCGGGGTCCTCCGCATCCAAAGGAGCAGCATTCCCGCTCCTCCGCGTCCACGGCGCGCGGCAGCTTTGCCCCAGGCCCCTGCGCCAAGAACCAAGCGCAGATCACATCCCCTTCCCTCCATTTGAAGAGTAAGGGAATGAGCAAGCAAGCTGGAAAAGCCAGGGAAAAGAACACACATGCTCATTTATCACCAAACAAGGCAGTTACAAATTGACAAGAGTGATTTTTTTTAAATATTTCTTTCCCATTTTTCCTTTTTAAAATGAAAGTAGCTAAAGACAAAGATTCTAGGTTTTGAGGCTGGGAATTATTCTTAAGGTCTGTGACAGCTTTCCAGGCTGGAGCTGCAAGTTTAATTTACACGGTGACTTTAAAGCCAGGTGAATTGTTTCAAATAATCTGCCCTGAAACCAGAAATGCATCGAGAGAGGGAGCAGAATATTCCCAAGCTTGTGCTGGATGCACTAAACTGTTTCAACCTCCCTGACAGCTCATGTTCCAAAGAAGCAAAACATTCTGCTTTCAGTATTTTAATTTATTTTAATTTGAAATTCATTTTGCTTCGCAGCTTCCATCAAGCCGATCTTACAAGCCCCCCTTTCAACACATCCGTTTTGGTGTGAAATGAAAAACTGTTTGGTCCTGAACCAGGGTTATTTAGAAAACCAGACTCAAACAAGTGAATCCCTAACCTGGAGGCTCAGCTCTGGCCGAGCAGCTTTGATACCCGCAGGCTGGAAGTGCCACTTGTCCCTCTGGCGCTGACGCTTTGGGATGACCAGGTGTCCCCATCCGCATCCTCTGCTCCCTCGGATGCAGGTTTCCCAAGGAGACCGAGTCCCACCTATCTGTGCGTTAACCTTGGTAGCTCGAGTGGGCAGTTTCCTACAAATACTCAAATCTGGCAATTATCGTCATAACGACTGTGTATTGTCCTTGATTTGTGTTTTAATCTCTGTAATTAAAGTGTCTAGCTGCCACAGCAACAGACGCTGGAGAAGCATGTCTGCCGTATAATCATAATATTAATTAAAACTGCAAAGTAGCTACATAATAAGGAAAGGCCTAGGTGGCAGAGGGGGTTGGCGGTTTTAGAAAATAATTTAGAGGACCTTTCACATCGGCTTTTCTGATTTAACGCAGCTCAGGTGGGGATCAGATACCCTGCTGCCAAAGGCTGCAAGGATGAAGGGAGCAAAAGAGCTTGGAAAAGAGCCTGGCTACCCCCGTGGATGCGGATTTGCATCGCCAAGTCATAGCAGACTGGCCCCTTGTGGACAGTTTCAGCAAAGGAACTAAAAGCCCAAACAACACCGAAAATTAATAGATTCCCTTGCCTGGTGAGGGTGAGTCTTGCCGAGGCTGAGGCACCTGCACTGCTTGTGTGTAAATGTCCTGCTGAGCCGTGGGACGCGAGAGCGGATGCCCCTCTAGGACAAAGCACTTTCCTCCAAAGGGAGCAAAAGCAGAGCTGCAATTTCTATAATCCCTCCCCAAGCTGCTTTCCAGGAGCCTGTGGATCTGCTTAGCCCTGGAGCTCTCCTGCCCCACGTTGCTTTCCCTGCTCTAACTTACTTTGCGCCCAACGATGGGAATGGGATCGCTCATCCCACGTGCAATGGGCAAGCGCAGGGGCAATTCCTGTCCCTTCCTGACTAGCAGCGGGAACACCCCTGTGCCTGGGCACGCACGTGCACCACATTTTGCAGCCACAGCGCTCGTGCAATGCAGAAAACAAGCAATTCTACTAGTCAATATGCTCTGTATTAGGTGGGAGACAGCAGTGTTTGGGTCTCTTGCATCGGTAGGAAGAACTGATGTCTGTCTCACCTGGAACCTCTGCGACGAGTCACTGAAGTATTGGGTTATCATTAACCTTTGTAATCAGACATGGTTTTAAAGCTACGGGCCATCAGGAAGTGGAATAAGTCACCAGATGAGGGAAGAGCTCTTCTGAGCAAGGGTTATGATGGCACAGGAGACCCAGCGAGTGCTACAAGGCAGCGCAAGGCCCGTGGGAGCAAACCCCGAGCAGTATCCCCAGTTTATCCGTGGATCATTCTGCATCCAAGGACCTCCAAGGACCTCTAAGGACCTCCAAGGACCTCCAAGGACCTCCAAGGACCTCCAAGGACCATGTGTTGCATCCACAGCTCCTACAACATCAAGGAGCATCAGCACCCCCATACATCACACTCCAAAAATCGAGGGATTTGCAGTTCTGCACTAACGAGCGTGGCCAGAAACTGCTTCCCAACCACAGGACAGCCCAGTGCAAAACAGAAATGAGCTGCTTCTACCAGCAGCTCCAGCTGCTGGTAGAAGCAACACAAGCAGCTCCAGACGGGTTAGGAGACCTGCCCTGCACACACATCGGGGTAGCAGCAGACTGACAAAAATGCCTCCGAGAGGCACTTTTCAAATCAGCATCACAAAGAAGCAGCCTGTGAACAACCCGCTCCTGGTTTTAATTTCTTCTTTTTTTTTTTTTTTTTTTTTTTTTGGCATATAGTGACAGGCTTTAGGGGAACACGTGGCCAATTTTAATGTGTTTGAATTCATTCAGCAAAGCAGACACTGCTTTAAATCAATATCAAGTCCTGGCATATTAACTCCCCTCTTGCATATATCTGGGATGCAAAACAGAGTCTTTAATCTAGATTTAGCTTAAACATACCTAATGTGTATATAAGGGTAATCTTTTGATCTGAGCTGAAGTTTAAAACACAGCTGAATGCTGGTGTTGACTTTCTGCTTCCACAGAAATAATGGGTAATGAGAAGTGCTAAAACACTGTGCCGCCTACTTAAAACTGTCACAGTGCCATGCAAATATAAGGGAAGTGTGGGAGTGACAATTTATAGCAAACTTATAGATAGGCAGAGTGAGATGGAGTGATAGATATTAAAATAAAGATGACAGTGTATGAAAGCACCCACATTTCTGCTATGTATCTAGATTACTGGAAGAAATGGAGCTAGTAGTGATGGGGCAGACTGATTTTTAAGGCTGGGGAAGGACAGTGCTTGAACAAGGTCCTAGGAACAGAAGTTGCATCTACGGAGCTACAAAAATGCACGTTCACAGCAATACCCTAATCCCTGACTGATGGAGAATGAGGTGCTCCCGTGACAAATTATTGACCATGTGAGGAGCTTGATTTGTCCTTCAGCAGCACCAAAGAGTCACGTCATCTCTTGAATCAAATGGTCTTGGAGATGATTTTACCCTAAGTCCATCACCCTTCTAGTGAGTCAGGTCTCCTAAGAAGGAGAAGAACTAGCGGGTTAGCAGAGAGAGGAGGTGAGAAGGTCTCCCGGTGGTAGCTCTGTGGTAAAAGACGGAGGGTCCTCAAGGAAGAACTGGATTTGCCTCTGAAAACCCAACGGGACAGACACGGCACAGAGAAACAGCAGGCTATTTGCAAAGAGAAAGCGTGGTAGACCCCTCCATTCTACAGCAAAGGACCCCAAAGCTTTGGGGAGGGAGGGGATGTCACAGTTATGGTTGGTGTCACCTCCCAGGGGCCAGAGGAAACAAGCAGACGCCCTCAGCACCACAAATGGTCCAAGGATTCAATGGGAAGGGCAAGTAGCTCTATTACAGCAGTAGGAACATGACATTAATTTAATTACCTGGAGCTGAACTGCATGGACTCTCCATGGAACCTAAATACGTCACCGTTGACTGAACGTCGGTGGCTGCTGCTACTCCTTTGGCCATCTACATTCCACAGGCAACGTTTTCAACAAACCGTCTCCAAACCTCTGCTCTCCCGTTTACTACCCAACTCCTTCCCACAAATGTTCTTCCAGAAAAGCTTATAATGCCATAGTCCATGGAAAGATGTAAGGATCCCTGATGTTGGCAACTTCCTTGCACCTACTACTGCAATTGTGTGCACTTGCATGGGTGATTTAATCACTTTACCCTGATTTGCCATAAGTGATCGCTGATGGTTACTAACACTGTTTTCATTGATGGTTTGAACATTTCCCAGCGAGTGAGGGTCAAGCTGACATGGCCAAACTGAAACATCGCTACCAATTCCCAGCTTTCCCTTTCCTACAGACCATACAAATCATTTTGGAGGTGATTCATATGGGCTTCCAAAGAAGTCTAAGGGTAGAGCTGTCTTTCATTATAATGGAAATTATGCAAAAGTATCAACTAAGATCTAGTCCTATGATGATATTCTGCTTTATCTTCTTCTCCCTCTGACAATTCACATCTGGAGCACACAGAAGTTAGTTTATTATCTACAGCATTATTAGCTCAATTTCCTTTTCAAGGTGGTAGTTGTTTTTTCTGTTAAAGCAGCTATTCTCACACACCGCGCTTGGAAGCTGCCGAATTCAAAGCCACAAGACAACAATGCCCAACTTCCCTCACACACTTCCAAGGTGGTGCTTAAAACTTCAAATATGACGGGTAACTAATGCAATTATGCTAAAGTTGGAATGCAAACAGATGGCATACACCAAGCAAATGAGATATACCCCAGAAATACTTCTAAAACCGAGAGAATAATGCAGCTTTTTTTTTTTTTTTTAAGATCCTTTCTGAAATAGATGCACCACCATATATTATCTCTCACTTATAGGCTCGAGCTCGGGCATATTCAGCATCTTCTGAGTTCCCCAGGAACAGAGTTTGTGCTTACAGCCGTAACCCCAACTACGGGACTTATTACTTTATTATGGAAAAAAAAATGCAGCCATTTCAAGAATCAGCTGCACATTATGTACCAAACAGCACATCACAGCATGCCCCAGCAGAAGTCACTTTGAAAATACAGTTGTCACAACTGTCTACTAGAACGGATAATTTCTTATCTGTTCTCTCTCTCTCTTATCTTTTCTAATCTTCATGCAGTAACTTGTTTTGCCACATCGAGTGGCACTGCAGATCTCAGACCACATGATTTATTCAAGTTAATACTGAAGAAAGGCCCCAGAGAGTAGATGGAAAATCAAAAGGAGAGACAGAAACAAATCCCCCTTTATCCCAAATTCTGTTGCTGCTCTTCAAGCAAACAAAAACAGCATCTAAAAGGTGCAAATTTAAATAAAATAGGATTTAAATAAAGGTCTCGGAGCAATTGGTGCTGCTCTTTATATGTCCCTCTACCAGTGAATGGATAAAATNGCACTGCAGATCTCAGACCACATGATTTATTAAAGTTAATACTGAAGAAAGGCCCCAGAGAGTAGATGGAAAATCAAAAGGAGAGACAGAAACAAATCCCCCTTTATCCCAAATTCTGTTGCTGCTCTTCAAGCAAATAAAAACAGCATCTAAAAGGTGCAAATTTAAATAAAATAGGATTTAAATAAAGGTCTCGGAGCAATTGGAGACCACCAGTGCTGCTCTTTATATGTCCCTCTATCAGTGAAGGGATAAAATAAGGTGCTGTTGCACAGGGGACCTCCTTGTTGGAAACGAGTGCCATATCCATGAAGTGCCATATACAACAGCTCTGCCACCCTGCACATCGCGATGGCACCAGTTAATTATCAACCAGCTCAAAGGTACCAACTTGGGAAGAGCAATAGCAGCTCATAGAGGGGCAGCAGGACAGAGCCCCTCTCTTCTCCAACCCTGCCAATTCTTCTACAGCATCATCTCCAAAACACATTAAATATCTGAAGGAACAGGCACACCGGAGGGCTCGAAGAGCTCTTGCGATTTTGCCCTTGTCGGAAGGACATAACCTGTTTGTTTATTGAAGAATAGTTATTACTAGTATTTTAATTGCTTTTCTGAAAAGGCTTGTTTCCCATCAAATGTCCCAGGTTTTATTTCAGAGGCAGGGCTGACCTGCTCAAGCAAAAAAAATGACTTCAATTAAGAGTTTTGCCTCAGTAAGGACCACTGATTTCTGTCCTTAATTATTTAAAGCTGAGAAACAGCAGCTCAGGAGCATTTTTCAAAGCTTTCGGAATTATAAAGTGGCTGGAGAAATAACCTCCCCAGAACACAGCTCCTGAAGATCCCTCTCCTCTTGGTCCAAGGGAGCCGTGGGACTATCGGAGTAGCATGGCAGCCTCTTCCCTTAAAGTGTCACCCACAAATTTCCATTTCATTAATAGCATTTTCCATGGTATTTTAACCACGCTGCTGATTGTCTCGGGCTTGCTAAGATTGCTTGAGGGGGAGCTCCTGACATCTGATACCAAGGACAATTTCTGGAGCAAGGAAGATTGCTTTCTTTCCCCTCTCCCCGAGGATCTGCATGACAGGGATGGGTCGGATCTACAGG
>VWPW01004727.1:0-31093 GCA_013389825.1 Crypturellus undulatus | reverse complement strand
AGTGTCCCACGGCACGACCCGTGCCGAGCGCTCGAAGGGCAGCCCCTCTTTGCACGGGGACAGGCGCCAGCAGCATTTGAAGGCACCGTTTTAATTAAGCAGCTCCGAGCATTTGCACGGGGCTCGCGCGCACAAAGCGCTCGCCTGCATTGTGGCCCGGCTCTTGCTCTCTGTTTGTACAATAACCTATTGAACCTCTCCCGACTGTAATTCAATACAGAATAGATCCTCGCAGGAGGCTTTTTTTTTTTTTTTTTTTGGCAGGGAGCACTGAAGGCCTTGAATCAATTTCACTTTTTCCAGCGCGGCTGTTTAATGTATTGATACCAGCTGGAAAAAAAAAAAAAAAAATGAAAAGGAATCAATGTTACTTTTATTTGTCCTGAGCCGAAGCCTTTTGGGGCTGTTCTTTGTGACACCGATACCACGCGGCGCGTGGCTTTTGTCCCACCTTCGCGAGGAAAAGCAAAGACTGCTAATGTGAAACAAGCTGGTTCCTTTTTCTTTCTTTTTCTTTTTTTTCTCCTGGTCAGAAATGCTTCCCGTTTTTGCTAAGATTTTGATGCTTTTACAGGAAAAGAAGTGCTGCAATCGCGCAATGCAGGCGGCGCGGCTGCCCGTTGCAGCGATCCCGAGAGCATCTCCGGAGGCATCCGGGGCACATGCCAAGCATCCCGGCTTCTGGCCGGGAATGGAACCTGGATGGGAGCCTCTACTCACCCCTACGCTATCCATACGCATCCGAAATGGCTGGATCCACGTGCTGCAGCATCTCCTGCATGGGGACTGGTCATGGCACATGGTGGCCCTTGCGGTGCAGACACCTGTGGAAGGCACCGAGAAGGAAAAATAATCCCTGGAGCGTTACCAAACCTGTGACAAACCCAGCAAGGGACACGGAGAGGCTCAGACCATCTCCCGATCGCAGCGGGACGGACACATCCCGGCTCAGACCTAGCGGGATGCAGAGAAACACCCCAACACGCAGGGGACAACTGGTGCCAGCTTCCAGTTTTCCTGGGAAAAAGCCAAGGAGGGATTTCCCCAACCCTTAGGCACTGTAAAGCCCACGCACTTGAGCTCTCTGAGCATTTTTCCAACAGGCTTTGCCCAGGATACAGGGGACACTTGCACCGGAGCTTGGATGCGCATCCCAAGACATCTGCCAAAGGGAACTGGGAAACAAAGTCGTTTCTTATCAGTAGGTGCCGTGGTGTAAATCTCCTCTTCATTTGGAGAAATTTCTGCAAGACAAAGAAAAATCGACCTGAGAAGGTGCTTGAGACCCGCTCGGCACTTCGGGAAAGGCAGGAGAAGCCCCAGGGCTCCCAACTTGGCTCTGGGATGTAGGAAACGGTGCCCGGACCCCCAAGCATCCCCCAGCGCGCCGCATCCGAGCCTGACCCTCCGCTTCCCGCCGTCCCCCCGCCTGTAAATCAGAGCAGAATTAATTCCGGCGCCGCGTTTTATTTGATAAACGTCAAAATATGTAAATACCGGGCTCTCTTCCTCCAGTCGCTAAAACAAATGGAAAACACATTTATTAGCATAGAGATGAGTTTAATCAAATCAGCGGCGAGTACAAATTAGCCACAGGAAACGTAATGAGCTGGGAATTAATTAGCAGCATAATGGTAATAACTTTGCCTGCTGATTACCTTGCGGCCATGGCTCTCCCCCAGGGCTCCGCGCGCTGCTCCAGCAGCTGATCCTGCCGCAGGAGCCCCCGGACCGCAGCGGGGAGGGTGAACAGGGGACAAACCGCTGCCCTGCTCATGCTTTTCCAAATTCCCTCTGCATCCAGGGGCTCTCCGGAGCCGGGATTGGGGCATGGATGGGTTATCCGGGTCCCCTTTGCAGCCAAGCTCTGGGATTGTCCTCTCCGCGCTGCTCCTGCATCCTTGGCGGGATGCTGCGAGCGGGGATGCTGGTGCTCCGAAACACGGGTGCGTTTGGATAGGGGCTGGGGTTGACTCGGGCTTGGGATCCCCGGG
Organism: Crypturellus undulatus; assembly: GCA_013389825.1. NCBI lineage: Eukaryota > Metazoa > Chordata > Aves > Tinamiformes > Tinamidae > Crypturellus > Crypturellus undulatus. Next base: position 29,099 of record VWPW01004727.1, on the reverse strand, counting down.
ATCCAGCTGGCTGTTTTGAGCCATGGATATTGCATGAGGAAGGGGTGCTTGGTGCTGGGGGAGCTTTGCAAAGAGCCGTGCTGGTCAATGGACTGTTTGACACCAGAGGTGATGGAGAGCGGCCGGGCAGCGGCTGCAGGGGGAAAGGGGCAGTTTCCCTTTGTGATTTATTTATTTATTTATTGTATTTATTTTTATTTATTTATTGTATCCCTTCTGCGAGGCCTCTCCTCCCAGCACCTGAGCAGGCCGAAGGAGCTTGCACGGCCCCTTCGGAGTGCAGGAGCTAAAAGCACTTCATGAGCCTTAATGAATCAAGCTGTGCAACAGCCCTCGGAGGAATTATTATTCCCAGCGGAGCAGGAAGGTTAAGGGAAAAACGCTTCTGGGGGGCTGCATTTGGTGCCATCTCGGCACACTTTCCTGTGCCGCAGCTTGATTTTCAAGTGATGGAGGAAAAACATGAGTGATTAAAAAAATAAAGGTGAAAAATAAACGAGGCCCTGCTTTTCCAAGGATGGATGCAAGCAAGGAAGGAGTCGGCACTTTAGAAAACCTTCCTGCTCCGGATGGGAAGGGGCAGATGGTCTTCCATCTCCTGGGGATTACAGGCAGACAGAGGGATTTTCACGTTATGGAACATGGCTGCATCCCTGGGAAGGTGGCTGCATCCCTGGGTTTTGCTCCAGGATGGTTCGGAGGAACATGGGAAGAAGGGAACAGGAGGAAGACTCGATACTTTTCTCACACATAAAGAAACGCACATCCAGATCTGGGCTTTGAGGCTGAGACTCCATTCTTCTACTAAGAGCTCTTAGTGAAATCCATACTTGACTTTCGGATGTAAAAATAAGCAGTCCAGCGGGTCAATTCCCATTCCGGCTCTGGGTATCACCACCACTTTGCTCTTCTAGCCCTTCCTGGGTATTTACCACTTAATTCAAGAGATGTTGGGTCAATGTTTCTGCTAACGTTTCCCTCCACAGTGGGAATGTGACATCGTGACAGTTATCCCTGAGAAAAACAGCAGATCTCTCCAAAACCGGGAGAAAAAATTCTGCTGCTCTCCCCATCAGGCTTGCTCTCATACAGGGACTGAAATATCAGCTTAAAAACACCAAAATGCTGCAATAACGGTGCCCGGCTGGCTCCCCATGGCAGGTTTCAGCGGCTTCTACAGGAGTTTTGCTAGGAGGTAGATGCTGATCTGCAAAGACAGGAGAACTATTTATATCTGAGGTTGCAGAGGGAGATGAGAGAGGGATGTTTATGTGAGTTTTTCAGTATATTTTTCAGTATATTTCAGTATATTTTTGCCCAAATCATCACTGAGGGGAACACGAGGTCACCCAGCACCCCTCCAATGGGGTCTGCATAGGAGTCCTCCAAAGCTCCCATCTCCTGTGCTGGAAGCTTGTGCTTCATTCCCAAGGCAAAAGGATTGTATCCTTCCAAGTGCCATTCCCCTTTGCTCCCTGGAGACGAATACGTTGCTCTACAATACAGTTACTATCGATTTTTGATTCATGAAGACCTGAACCAACACCAACCATCAAAAAATCAGCACTGATCCCAAATAGGAACCACTTTGGGGAAGGGCTCTCCATCATGTCAGAGCCTCAGGGTGAAAAGAATTTGAACCATTTTGTCCAGTGCTACCTAGTCCCACCGTAGCTCTTAGCAAAGCTACTGCTCCAAGCAGAAACACCAGGCAATTTTGTTCTCATGCCATGTTCTTGCCAGTGCTTTTTTTCCTAAAAATCTGTACGGCTGTCATATAAAATATGCCTCGGTTTGTTCTAATTTAGATTACACATATTTGTCCTCGGCGAATGATTGATTAAGTGCTCTGATCTTGACTGCTATGTTAGCAGCAGGGTATCTGTGCAAGAAGATTGGAAATCTCATTGGACAAATCGCAGAGATGAAATCCTGGCTGTTATAGATCTGGTTTTCTTTTTCGCAGCCAAGGCAGAGAGCGTCTCCTCCGCAATAACAAACATGTTTCCTCGGGTATTCCAGGCCAGTGCTGCTCTTGACTTTGTTTCCTTGCGGAGGGGCTTTAAGTTGTCATAATATCACGGCACCAAACTCCTAATGTCGCGGCTCTCGCTGTAAAGGGGCTGCATCAGTTCTCAGCATCGCTTCTGATTTACACTGATGGGGCTGCAAACAAAATGTATCTCCCTGACATCTGCGGAGTCACTCTGACAAAGCAGCGTATAAGCAAAAACGGGGAAAAAATCATTTCTGTGCAGTTTAGCTCCATCAAAGCATCAGGAAGGGGCTGGAAAGGCTCCTGCAGGGCTAGTGACCCTGTCTTGGACCTCGCTGCACCCAGGTGTGTGCAAATACCTTGTTACCTACCAAGACTGGGGGGTAATTTCTGATTTATTTGGATAATCTCATATTTAAGACGTTAAAAAATAAGGCAGGGTGCTTCTGGTCAACTTTTATTCATTTGGAACAAACACAACTGAAGGTATTTGAAATATTACATTAAAAAGAGCATGTTACTTTTTTTTCTGTAATATGATCTAATTTCTGAGGTTGCTCTGTTAATGGAGTTGTCTTTAGAATACTGTATTGCACGGCAGCAAGCCAGACAATTTTCTAAAAAAACACAAGATTTTTTTTTTTTCTCATTTTCCCTTTCGGAAGCTTTTCCCTGACCTTCCTGGATGCGTAAAGAAAGCTTTCAAGACCATCAGAATAAACGGGTTGCTCACTGTGATGTTTGCAGCCTTGGAAAAAGCAAAAGCAAAAAAAAAAAGACGAAAGAAAAGCCTTCTACCTGCCATGTTCTGAACGGGAATAGATGAGGTGTGAGCTCAAGGGAAAATATTCCCGAATTTTAGCCCGGTGCTATCACAGCAGAGACTGCAGAAGTACAGGCTTTGCACCAGAGCCTGCAAAGTTATGCAAAAATGCAATGCTTCCTGGGGTGGGATACAGCACCATATATCTTTCCAGGGGGTTTAATACTTTGGATAGCAAAGAGTAAAGGCAGGTTGCAAAAATAACACAGCAAGGAAATCTATTTTGGGGGGAAAAATCTCTGCTCCTGCCTGATTTGATGGGATTAGAGCCTTGTGTGTGCTGCAAGGGGGCTGATTTGTGCCCACATCAACCCAAGGCCTGACCAGGAGCTGCTTCCCGAAGGAAACCGGGACCTGGAGCAACGTGTGGAAGTGATGAGCGGGGCTAAGGATGCTGCAGTGTCACTGGGCTCTAACGCTGCCTCCAAGGGCTGTCCCCACCACGAATGTTGCTGCAGACCGGGTGGTAATTACTCAATTACCCTGAGACTTGCACCGGGGCTGTANGGCTCTAACGCTGCCTCCAAGGGCTGTCCCCACCACGAATGTTGCTGCAGACCGGGTGGTAATTACACTTGCAGACGGGGTAATTACCCTGAGACTTGCACTGGGGCTGTAGTGATGGAAATACCCACGCACTCGCCTAGTCCCACGAGTAGGACCGGTGATGTGATTTAATAGCTAGCGCCTAACGTGAGAGCAGAGAGGCATTTGTTGCACATTTATGCCATCTTAAATTAAACATGGGTATTTTTGCATCTGAAAGAAGCAGGGGGTCTGCCCGCCACCAACCTGCTCTCTCCACTCAAGCGCCTTCCCCTCCACTTTGCAAGAAAAGACGGATGCCGGAGCAAAATAAATATTTATCAGCTCCTCCTGGGGTGCGATTGCCTTGACAAAATACCTCAAGCAGGTCCAGCTTGCGCTCTGCTCCGTGCCCAGGTTAAATTCCAGGCAGGGAGAAGCAGTGCTCGGAGCTGCAGGGATTCAGGCATCGGTGCCAATGGATGCTCCAAGCTCGTGGCCATGTGCAGGGACGTTTTCCAGGTCACATCTGCCCGGGTGCTCCCTCTTCCAGCTCCCAATGTGAAGCACCTGGACAGCTGTAGCAGCGCATTACGTGTGGCTCGAGATGCCGAGGCAGGAAGGCGCCCGGAGCTCCACAGGCAACGGAGCCATTCCCACCGGGAATTCAATTTGCTGCTTTTTTATGTATATATTTATATATATAATACCTCAACATACATGAATTTTCTTCTCGTTGTGCATTTCGGGGTCAGCCAGTGCTTTTGCAAACAGTCGTCCTCCTTCGGGGCGAGTGGCTTATTCCGGTTGGGAAAAGCGGGAGTCGTCTGCGCGCTCTTTCTTTTGGCAATGTCTGGATAATCATTGCTCATAATAATGCTATCCCAGATGTTGAAACATCTCCTGTATTAATTTTTACCCAGAAGATAATTTCCCCTAGAAATCATGTGCAAATCCCCTGTTCTAATTTAAGAATTAATTCAGTGCACTAAATCTTAGCACTTCATCCTAGAAATATTTGTCGGTGTCTGTTAACCCCTTACAACAACAACAAAAAGCCCAAAAGGGAGATTTGCAGGTTTACCCAAGCCTGTCTTTGCTACCAGCTCTGTGTGAGTCTAAATTACGATATCTGGAAATGAGGCCCCCCTTTGACACCTGCAGCCTATTCGCGTGAATCGTTTCCTTCTCCTTAGCGGATCACAAATTTTAATTGATTTGCTCTTATAAAAACTGTAAGGAAATAGAGGACTAATGCCCTGGTGGTGAGTAAATGGTCTCAAGGACTGGAGACTCCCCATTCCAGTGTTGCAGGAAGGAAAATATGAGGATCCTAAGTTCTACAGAGGGAGATTTGAAGAATAAAGGGGAGCTGAAGGGCTTGGCAGGACCCATATAGGAAAATGCGTGGTGGAGTCAGGAACACAATCTCCTTCTTTTGAGTTCCAGGTTGATGTTAGCAGCATCTGACCAGCTTCTCTGTATTGGTTATCTCACACACATGCAAACACATGTGTCAGCTACGGGTGTCCCACTTGGGGCATCTTCACTTGGTTTATATGGGAACTACATCAAAATGCACAACTGGCACCCTCATGCCCTTGCAAGTCATGACATTTATAATGCACCTTGCTGAACATTTTGTCCACAAGGGAAAATAATCAGAAACATAAAGAGGCCATTTCTGCTCTAAATTCCATCTCGTGGTGCAAGATGAGAGTGAAATGCAGCACCTTTGGAGAAGCAGCATGATTCAAAGGCACGAACACCCTGTGTGTGCTAGGGCACCTTTGCTTGGCCTTTCTCGTCTTATTTCTAGTGGTATTTAGATGACAAAAGAATTCCAGGTATCAGGACAATTAATAAAAAATCAGGCAGGGAATTGGTCTGTAGGGTCCCATAGCATGCAAATACATAGAAACCATTTTAGGAAGATGATGCAGCCAACTACAGAGTGTACATGCCAAACAGGATCACAGGATACATCCAGACAGATTTCTTACATGTAGCTATAAATGTTCCTTGATTCGTGCCATAGGAGCCCAAATTTCTTATGACTCAGAGGGAGTATCTACATAGCTGCTTCATGCAACGCTTTGCCATGTATTAAATGTATCTGACTGCAAACCTGGCAATTCTTGCCCTTGTAGCCCCCGGGATGAGCAGTGTGGTGCATTTTCTAGAGCAGAAGCAGGCCAAGGACCTTCTCCTAAGCAAATTCCTTCTGAGTCATCGTCGTTAATTATCCTTAGGTGATAATATGTGATCAGCACTGGGACATGCCACCATACCCACTCTCTCCTTGCAAACTCTGGAGCTGTTATGAGCAGCCTGGGCAGGATCACAGCATCCGTGGTAAAGAATAACACAATCCGAAAGGAAATCAGAGGAGGAAGGACCTAACAGGGTGGCTAACCCTATTTTCCTTTCTTTTTCACTGTTAATAGTAAATACTGCTTGTGAGTTTGGCTCTAAAAGGATCCTGGAGTACAAAATATGGCTTCTGCTTTAAAAACAGCTGGAATTCACCTATATGGAAATGTGCTTGGAGAGATAATGTAGTAAATCAGTATAGGAACTGAGCAGCATTCTTTCAAGTTGGTCCTCAGGCTGAGCGCCACCCTGGCATAAAATTGCGCAAATTCAAGGAAACTTTTCTGCCTTCTACCAGCCGAGACGGCTCATAGCCCCCCAAAACAGGAAAATGTGGAAGGATTTGGCTGTCACCTGTGATATCCCGTCTGACCATTCCGTTCAGGATTGCATCCCGGTCTTTCAGCACCACACTGGCCTTCTGGCATCTGTCCTTCCCCGTCCATCACGTAGATAAAGTCCATCCCATCCATCAACGAGAGGATCTGCTGGAGTGGAAGAAAACATTTAAAGGTTTCAGCTTTATTTGTGAAAGAAATTCCGTTTCAAGCCGCATCGCCCCCCCTTGCTGGGCACTGCTACTTAATCTTGTGCGAGAAGTGCTGCTTCTTAGATTTCACATTTATTCTTGCTCTTTCATTTCAACAAAACAGCCTAGAAATATATTGCTGTTTCCTTCTGATCCTGCGGTAACTCAGGCTACGTTTTTGTTGCCTTGAAATTTAGCACACTGACAACCGCAGGATGGATCTGCTGGCCCAGCAAGTCGCGGTTTGTGTTTCAGTTATTATTCCTCCTGATGAATTCACCAGGGGATCTGTTCCTTGAATGCAAAGCTCTAGAGTCAGGAGAAATGGAAAAAGCATTACACGGAGCGTGACATAGTGAGAGCCCCAGAAATGAGTGCGCCTTGAGATATGTCCATAGGCAGTGGAATAAAGTTGTTCCTTTATCTCCATGTTGCTGCTGGTATTTCCTTCTAAAACGCGGGGTTTGAGCTATAGCCGTGGTAATGGCCGTGTACAGTGAAACATTGCTTCTATTTATTATATACTGAGATTGAACAAGCCAAAACCATAGCTCTGTTCTTCTGATTTTGATTAGTGGCGTTTCCAGCTCCCTGCCCATGGTGTTCCTGAACTCCTGCATCTCCGAGCACTCCCTTCCATCAGTTTCCCATGGGGAGCTCTTTAATTCCCTTCTCTTCCTTTTCCTTGGTGGCTTCCCCTTTGCAGGACCACACGAAGCATCAACCTTTCTTGTGCACATCACAAAATCAGTCAGGAAAAGGGAGGAAAGCGAAGGTGAGAGGGAGGAGCAGCTCCGGTACCTGGCACCTTGTGCATTAGAGGTGGCACCAACAGGACCGACGAGCGCTCACGATGAACACGTAGTCCTCAGTTCTGCACATTATGCCCAGGAAATGTTTCCTAACTCAGTGTTTTAAATGAGAACCGTGATTGTTTGCACAACGGAGCATTTTCCTCCATTCTCCCTTCATTACCTGTCTGCCCCTCAAGCCAAAAAGTTGGGCTTAAATCCTGCTGCTGTTGGAGAACTTCCTAACTAGCAGCTAAATAAAACATGGACACGGATCCACCGCGCTGACTGATGACTCCCTCTGCTGACCCTGGTTTATTTTTATTGCTTGGCTCGGGCCAGTTCCTTCAAGCCCTGAATCATCAGAACAGAGACCTTGAGGTATTCCAGCCAAATCAATCCCGGGCCCATTGACATATTGCTTTACCTAACCAACCATGCAGCTCCGCTTTTCCCTGATAATTTCTCAATTAATTGCTTTTCAGCTCTCATTCGTTACAAGGTCAGGCTGTGACTGGGCTTGTACATTCCCATCTCTGATAAACTCTCCTGGTCCCCTAATCGGGCACGACTGGGATTTTAGTTCCATTAACTTATTCATCATCTAGACGTTTTCATCTGGAGCAGCTTGGCTTTTGATTGTATCAGTGGTATCTTCAATTATTTAAGAGGACTTGAAAATTCCCTCTTTGCTTTAACAAGAAAGTGCATTTGGACCTCCAAAAACGGGTTGCATGGGGTTGCTGCGTTTGGGATGTTGCATGTAGGAGCCCGTGTTAAATGGATCATGGTTTTGAGGCTGCTGCTGCTGCACACGTGTGCGCGGGGCTGGCGATATTAAGATGTCAGCTATGGGGGGATGACAGTATGCTGATGACTTGTGGCTTACTAATGCTAAATCACGCCTGAGATTCTGTTCCGTGATGTCAAACATTGATTCAGTTTCCGTGGGAAGTTATGCAAATGCCAGAGTCCCTCAATGAGATCCGAGGCTGAAACTGCCAGCAAAAAACTGGCAAAACTCATCCTCTCCTGGCAAAAAAAAATGTCTTTTTGGAGAATCTTGAAGCTGGCTGCTCCCTGAAGGGGGGTGTCTTCTGAACGTGCCCCCAGACAGAAGGGCTTGTAGGGCCCTTCTTGGCTTCGCTGTGAGCCAATTCCCCCTGTTCTGCTGCAGCCTTCTGGCTGCGTCTGCGCCTCGTCCTTGCAGCAGCTGCTCCAGCACAAGGCAACACCCACTAGTGCTGCTCAGCGCAGAATTAATCCGGTAACAGAAGCAACACTTCTATATTGCACCACGAGATGCTCCGCGTGCCGCTTCCCCCAGTCTGTATCCAGGCAAAACTCCTCCATTTGGAACTCTCTCCCTATAGGACAAACGGTGCAGAAAAAATAACAATATCGGTTGGGTGAAACCCACCTTAAGGGTGGTGGTATCAGAAGATCCTCTGNATGCTCCGCGTGCCGCTTCCCCCAGTCTGTATCCAGGCAAAACTCCTCCATTTGGAACTCTCTCCCCATAGGACAAATGGTGCAGAAAAAATAATATCGGTTGGGTGAAGCCCACCTTAAGGGTGGTGGTATCAGAGGATCCTCTGAGATCCTCTGTGACCTGCTCACACGCAGCAAACCCGGAGCAGGACCAGGCTGAGGGTGATGGAGAACCACAACCTGCTGGGGATGTGTCCATCCTGCCCGGGTCCATGGGTCCATATGGGGCTGGGCCAAGGGGTGTTTTCACGACTGCAGAATGGGTGGCCTTGCCACTGGGGTCACCCTGGGCATCCCAAAGGATGCAGTGGCTTCCCGGTGTCCTTCCAGGGGTGGCAGCTCTAGGAATGCAGTCACGAACACCCAGGTGCACCGGCACGATAAACCACCCTGAAAGACACACGAGGGCTCCTGCTGCGGCTCTTCTCTTAAGATAATATCCTTCTCTTAGGATATCATTGCTGGAATTGCTCTCCAATGGAAACCATGGAGGCAAGAAGTCCCTGGCCGATCCATGGGGCTGGAAACAGCAGCTCCCACCTCCCTGGCCAATGCTCGACCCCAGTTTCCCTTCTGCAGAAGGCAGGTGGCAGCTCTTAGCGCTCAGGATCTCATGATTTCATCACAGACCTCAAAAACACTTTTTTTTTCCTTTTTTTTTTTCCCTAGAGTCTCATGGTCACACTTTTGAGTACAAATCTTCCTCATCCTCTTAGAAAGAGAAGCTTGCAGCCCACATTACTGCTGAGAAGAGCTTAAAAAAGATGAAAAGTAGAGAAAACGGAATAAAAAAAGAAAAAAACACGCCCAAAAGCGGTGCTTTATAATAACAGGATTGACACCAGCGAGGACATCAGCACTGGCATCAGAGTGGTACTTCAATTCCCCCTAATAACTCAGTGATCCCGGTGGGAGCCGTGTCCTTCCGTGCCCTCTCCTTGTGCACCGGGACGAGGGCCCTTTCCAAGGTCTCTTGTTCTGCCTGCAAATTATGTAGCAGAAGGCACCAACACTTGGAAGCCTTGAAGAAACACGCAGTTCTCTCTCCTCCTGTTGCTAGGATTCACAGCTCCATCCACCGCTTTCCAGGGCCTCCGCTCCTATTTTGGCTGTTGGAAAGGGAAAAAAAAAGAAAAGGAGCCCGTGTTGCTTGCAGGCTCTGCAGCAGCCTAAACAGCTCCAGCACGAAGCCCTGCTGGAGTCACACATAAAATCTTTATGTATGGTAGTGCCTTGAGTCTCTTATTCTTCTGAAAAAGGTGAGTCCCCAGTAGTAAATGAAATATTAAATATTATTAAATATGAAATAGCTAAACCTGGATTCCATTTAAATGAATCTTTCATAGTTTTCCTGTATTTTTTTTTAATCCTTTGTTTTTCCCAGGGAATGGTCTCATGAGCTTTCGTATGTCCTTTAAAATACAAAAAAAGAAAGAAAAAAAATCACATGTAATAATAAATCTAACCTATTCAGATTTATTTTAGCTGGAAGACAAATCAAGGATGTGCAAATCTCTGCTTTTACCTCTCTGCATGTTCTAGTGGGCTCCATCAAAGGTTCACCTGGATACACCACGGAGACGGCTCCTAGTCGGAATGTCACCGATTTGGAATTCCAAGATGCGGTCGCACACTCTACTTCCATTTAGGACAGCTTTAATCTTCCTCTATAGGACAAAAAACTCTTTTCATGTAACATAGGGATACACTTAGGGCTGCTTTGGTTGTTCATGCTGGGAGTTAAAGTGTGATTTTGGGGAGGGTGATGGTTTGGGCACTGGAAACTGGATGTCTGAAACAAGGACATTTTATAGAGCTGCTGATTCCAGGTGGGGAAAGCCACTATCCAGGAGGAAAAACCTCTGNCTCTATAGGACAAAAAACTCTTTTCATGTAACATAGGGATACACTTAGGGCTGCTTTGGTTGTTCACGCTGGGAGTTAAACTGTGGTTTTGGGGAGGGTGATGGTTTGGGCAATGGCAACTGGACGTCTGAAACAAGCACATCCCCGAAAATCTTATAGAGCTGCTGATTCCAGGTGGGAAAGGCCACTATCCAGGAGAAGAAACCTCTGAACACCAATTTCCCATGAGAATTGGGCTTCAGATTTCACATTTCACATTTCTTAAGGTCCCCTATGTCAGCAGGAGGTCTTGAGGTTCAGTTCGGTTGCATGGCGTTGGGATCTTTTGCCAGAAAATATGATGCACGAGGCCGTAACTGCACAAGTGGCTTGGGACAGCCAGCAGGATAACCCTTTACTTAGCATTAGTGCTATATTGTGTGTTTCAGCTCAAGGTTTCTAAATATATGGGCATCTGACTGAATCCCCGAGGCTGAACCGGACACCAAGGCATACAGGTGTTGTTAGGTGTATTTATGGCCTCGCATTCCGAATTTAAACCTTTCCTCTTGTTATTAGCTGCTGTATTTCAACAGGATTGATAGGGGCTTTTAAAAGAGGATGGAAAAAAAGAGCACTTGGATTTGCTAGCAGGTCCCTAAACCCTGCCTCAATGTTGCAGTATTCCCTGAGCCAGAACCACAGGAACTGCTAAAAAAAGCTGGATCTGGGAAGAGTTTGCATTTTTTCGTGCACATTTTAATGCTTGATTCCCTAGGTGGCTGCAGAATGATCTCCAAAACGTGCATGAATTAATTTATCAATCTACAGGCACACATTCAGGCTGCAAAGGCAACAACGACCGAGAAAGATGAGCTAAAATGACCAAGAAGGTGGAACCCCATTAATTATTAATTGCGCCTGCTGCATTTTGTGCAAAAATCTGTCAACTTTGCTGTTCTTTCTGCCCTCCGCAGGTCGCTGCCAAACTTAGGCAAAGCAGGAGACCCAAGCGGTTCTCCCCCTGCACAAAACTCTGTTCTCGCCTCCGGGAACGGAGGAAAAGCAGGAAAAAGAGAAACCAGCTCTGCAAAATAGTGGGAGAAGCCAGTTGCAGATTTTTTTGCACCGCTTTCACAGATTTTTTTAAAAAAAGGAAGAAAAAGAGCAAATTATACCAGATTATTTTCTGTGTTTAAATACTAGCGTTTTCTTCTCCATGTGCCTTCAGCACATGGAGACGGCAGCAACCAATTCCAGACTTCTCACAGCCTGATCAGCAGCATACGCTCCTCGTCTGCTTGGGGAAGGGCTTCCCGTCCCTGTTTTTGCCCTGACATCCTTGCTATGGAGAGGAACAAACCCCAACCACATTATTTATTTGCTTATTTTGACGCACTGCCCGTGGCCAGCTCGCGTTTTCGCCACGAGGATCTCAAATTGGCTCAGAGCAACGGGGAGCGAGTTGGAAACCACGAGGAAGCTTAGACACGAACACGTCAAATAAGTGATCCACATGAGAGCCGATAGACGTGACATTTAGTAATCATCTTGCTTGGCCAAAACGGGGCAGCGCTGTCACTTTAGGTAAATCTCAGTCAAATTTCTGGCATTCTACCATAGGGCAAGCGGAAAGCATTACAGTAAATTTCTCTTAAAAAATATAAAAATCAACCTTGGAAAAAAAAGCAGTTGCACATTTTAAGGTGTAATACCTCATCCTAGCTTGGTCAACCGTTTACTTTTTGCTGATATTAATATGTCACCCTTAATGTTTACTGATGTTCACTTTACAAATGACTTTTCCTAGCTGTCAAAATATGTGTCACCAGCATCTCTCCCCCGCCTTTGCTTCTCGCCCCTTTAATAAAGATTAATATCTTTGGGGTTAACTAGAAAGAACAGATACTACATAAATGACACCATGGGCCTGATATTTAAACAAGAGGAACACATAATTGCTGAGATTATGTGGGCAAATTGGGTAATTCCTACCGTAAATGAACACAGTTGGCTTTTGCAGATTCATATAATACAAGTGTACGTTCAACACGATATTCTCGACCCACCTATGGGCTCCGGTAGGCCAAGAATAGTAAATATTCGAAGTAAAAATTTGTGACCTTACATCTTATGGCTGCACTGAAGCACTTATATGTTTAAAAGATATGCAGAATAGGGATTCTGTTAAAAATACACCATGTGGGCTTGCCATATTTATAGCCCACCAGTGACTTCTATATTAACTGCTTTCACTTTATGACTCTAAAAAAGATTTTTCAGCCTGTCATTCCCGCCTTTCAACCTGGTATATGAAATCCCAAACACGATCCGTCTGTTTGCACATCTTTGACAAACACCTAGAATAATGATTCCAGAATGAAACTGTAGCTGGCAAGGTTATGGATGAAGCACAAAGCGGTTGTTTTGGTTTCGCAATGCTGGGAGCAGCGAACGTGCATCTTGCTCCCGAAATGCAAGGTGTGATTTGGAAGCCACGGTGGAATAAATCACGGGGTTTTTACATAAGCTGCCCTGCCTGGGGTTCAAGTGAGGTTTTTCCTGCCTACAGGATCACACCAAGATATACAGTCATCCCTATGGACCAAAACTACCAATACAACCATCTGTAGAGGTCAAATTTAAAGAGTTACTGATCTAATTGCCACTGTTGCTGCCTAGGAGGCCCCAAACTCACCTATTCTGCACTCAGGACAGTGTCTCCTTCACTGGGATGGAGGGAATTTTGGATCTGTCCTGGCTTTTGGAGAAGGCCACTGGAAATAGAGAAATAAATAAGGAGTTATTGGATCAGAAAGAGCGCATGGAAGGGGCCTGGACTTTGGTGAGTATATGGATTGCGGAATGGAATTTATGGCTCTGCACCGTGCTTTATCCAGGGCCGTTGGCATAAATTGTCAGACATCGCCCTTAAGCTCCCTGAGTAAAATTCTCCTACCGGAGTCAAAGCCAACATTCCCCGTGGTGCCAATTCTGCAGCCTTGTCCTTAAACGGTCACAATTCTTCTGAGTTATGAGCACAAACTCATTGATAACTCCGATCCCACTGGGATGACTCTGATGGAGAGGCAAATCCTCGGCATCGCACAAACCCTTTCAAATATTGGCAAGCTGCACAGCACAGCACATACCAGACGCCGATTCCTGGAGTGAGAATTTCATACATAATTTCTTTCTGCGGCACCAACAACACTACTGTGCTGAGAAGATGACTCTGAAACGGCCTTTTGTTACGTTTTGCAGGAAGTAGGATTCCAAATCTGCAATAACCATCAGGTGATTTTATTTCTAGGAATTCGATTATTTTACAATCAAAGAAAAGTCTCTCAGATTGCTAATCTAGCAATCATATTATGAAGAAAAAAACCCACATCTGAACATTACAGGAATACCATAATATCCCTAAAATCCACCGAGTCTTGATTCATATGGGTTGATATTTGCACCACCTTAATGCGCAGCGCTCATTTTCTTACACATACGACTGTTCTCCCATCTGTAACTAACTTCACTCTTAATATAGCAGGATCTGAGCCTAGGAAACAGCAAAGAAATTCTACATTGCAGAATGCAGAGGTCTCTCCAGCGAAGGCATTATTTTACAAAATGATGGATGTGCATATTTATTTGCTCTGTGACTCCTATGTCAGGTTTGTCATATTTCCTCAAATTACTAGTTAAACCAAGGTTTTGTGTTTTGTTTTGTTTTTGTTTCAGCTGAAGCCTGCAGGCTCAACATACCTTATAAAAATCAAGCTGTAATTTATCTGCTCCATAGATCATGTGCAACAATAATCACTCCGGAATCCGAGCTCAGGACTGATGTCTGGCTTTGTAGGAAGAGATGTATGAAGGGAACAAAAAGCTTCCTGATTTTCATGCTCTGTAATAAACCTGAAATATGGAGAGAAGTGAAACATGTATTTAAATTAAACCTTGGAACCATGACAGAGAAGGAGCAGAGAGAAATATCCGCATATGCAGGCACATATTATGCAATGGCACAGAATTATTTCTCTTAACCAGATGGACCTTTAGAAGTTACATGTACTGCATGGTGCGTTTGTACAACAGCTGAATTAGCAAAGAAATTTTCATCCTGAACGTTGGCTCCCCAAAACTCTGCATGGATTAAATTGCATTTTGCAGGGACAAAGCCCTTTGCCAGCATAAAAACACGTGTGCATCCTCCACCAGGTTAATATTCGCAGGTGACAGCAAGGCAAGAGGTCTCACTAAACTCCCTGCTCAGTGTTCATGCTTCTTTCAAATGCAGATGGGCGATATTGGAAGGGCCAGGAAAAAAAATATCTATTTCACTTGTAGATGTTTGCAAAACAACAACAAAAAAACAGACTAAAATTCTTAGATAAACAATTTCATCAACATACAGTCATACTTAGAAGGCAATTCCTCCTACTGAGGCTGCACGAGCCAAAGGGCCCTTTGCAGGCAATGCCCTCCCTGCTTATTTATTGCATGGAAACCTGCAAAAGAAAAAATTAAAAAAAAAATAGAAAAATATATATGCAGATGTTAGAAAAGCAGGTACTGGGAGCACGCTAGGCGCTGAGCACGGATGCTGCTCGTGTCGTGCAAAGCTCCGTGCCTGCATGGGTTAACGGGCACCGAAGCGCCAGGGCCCCGGGGAAGCCGAGCGCTGGGAGAGGGTTTCTGCTCCGCTGGCTGCAGGAGCACGGAGCGGCAATGAGGCCCGAGCGTTAAGAGCCGAATGCAATTTTAAAATTAATTAATTCTCTGCAATGCACTTAGTCTGGGAAGCGCAGCCCCCTTGCTATTGCACGAGAGGAGCCTTGCCCGCTCCCTAGGTAAATAAATGATGGATGATGAATAAAATGCACTTGGGGAGGAACTTCCCAAAAGAGCAAGGACTGCTTCGCCTATAGTTCATGTTACAGGACAAATCGGATCTTGCTTTAATTCTCCATAGCGTCTCTTGCTTTTTTCTTTCATTTTAAGACCTCAATTGCAGCCATGGAGTCATTAAGAGATCCAAGAGAAGCCTGGAAGAAGAGATGAGCACGTAGCAGAGTGACAGGGCTGTTGGGAAGGGGGAAAAAATAGCCAACATCGGTGCAATGTACCATTAAAAGCATGGAGTGACAGATGCCAGTTGGTCTGTGCGAGGGTGATTCAGCTAAATGGTAAACAGAAGGGCGAGCTCTGATCGCACGGATGCCAACAGAAACGTCGGGTTTTGGAGGAGCTGCTTCTCCTCTGCAGTCCCAGAGTCAACCCCAGCAAAGCTGTGACTCAGCCAGATAATCTCTGACAACTGTGAGCGCTGCGGTAAATACGGCAGGCTGGGGGAGAACCTAAAAAAAGGTTCGTTTTGACGCTTCCAGGGAGAAATGTTTCACATCTCGCTCCTCAAAACAACGTGCAAAAGCGACCTGCGCTTCACAGCAATGATCATGTTCAAGGAGGCCAAGGTACGTCTAGGTAAAACGTTATGTTTTTTGGGGGGTTGGATGCAATGTTTTGATTAACACTAAGAGACCCAGGTGGTCCAGGCAATGAGTGGAGAAGTCTGTTGTTCCTGTAACGCTCATCCATCATTTCGATAACGCTGGTGCCTCCAGATCTGCCCAGGTTGACGTGTCACCACCATTAGTGGTGACTCAGCTCTGCTGGGCATGAAATGAAGTGGACAAGAAAGGTTCCTAAAAGGAGGTATTTGCTGGGGAAATCTCTGCATTTCACTCCAGAGAGAGGAATCCAAGGAAAACCAACACTGTCCTCTGTGTGGGCAACCAGGCAAGCCCCAATGTAGGATCAAGCCAACTGCAAATTAAGGACACATCCTTCCTGAAGCCAAATCCCAAACTTTCCTCGCTCATGGAAGAACCTGTTGGCCATGTCCTGCTTGGAGCTGGGGTCAAGCCTGCTGCAAACCCCACGGCCTCTTCCCCACGTCCACAATATTGAGCGGTGCCTGTGAGCAATGTGGTCCCCATCGCTGTCATCGGCGCTGTTTGCAAGCAGCAAATTACACCCTAACGAACACACGGGATGTAGACGTGTGTCATCGCGCGTTGGTGATTAAAAATTCCCATTTTTTTGCCTGTGGCTTATCTTAACAAGGTGTTTTCTCTTTTTTTTAACTTCGGTCCATGCGGATTGGTGCCTCACTTCTCCAGGCAAGCTTCTGCCGTTCCCGCAGAACTAAAAATAAGCTATTTCTCATGGAAACCATTCTATTTTTCAGATCTCAGGCGGCCTGAGAGGCAGCTATATATGAGCCCATTGAGATGCCCTTTGAGATGCCCATTCTGCAATGTGCCCACAGGTCTTGTCTCCACGCATGGGGCTCCGGGTGGCTCCAAGCTCCTCTCCGAAGCCACCAGAAATTTAGGACAACCCCAGTTTGCTCTAGGGAGAGGGTTTCTCCTCCAGCCAGCCCTGCTGGGAGAGCGGGCAAGCAAAGCCAAGCAAAGTCACCTGGCAGGGAAGCGGCAAAAAAATAGATGCAGCGCGGAATTACTCTGTGCTGAGATGGGAATTCACGTTTTATTCCTTTTATTGCGTTTTATTTCATGTGTCATTACAGCAAACACAAGCAGATTATTCCCCAGCGACAGAAGCGGTTGTGGTAAGATGCTCTAGTTGAAATGCACGAAACAGGCGACAGCTCGACATTCCGAGTTATGATAATTATGTTAATATTAATGTGTATTAATTTCTGTTTATTTTACAAGTATTGTATTACGAAGCTGGCTTTCAGAATCTCACCTCACCAAATGCTTTGCAACAATGATTTGTTTCTGTAATTTTATCAGCTGCATCCCCTACTTTTTTATAGCATATTCTTTGCTGAGAGATGATAATCCAAGATAGAGCATTCTTAAAGTCTATATAGAGGGACTAAACAAATTAATGTCAGCATATAGGCTATCTAACAGTGTCATTTTTTTAATTTGCAACTTTGGGCACATAATAAATTTTTGGTGCTTTTATTTTTAAGAAATCTTGAGCAATTTCTGCACACCCTTTTCCTCTTGTCATCAGTTTTAACATACCTATGAGTACTCAAAACTCAAATGTCAAATTGTGTGTGACACGGCTTAGATAATGAACCCCGTGCTATTATTTTTAGACTAATTGCAGAAGTAACCAACAGGATTTAAAGTCAAATGTCACAGTTACATATTCATTGCAGAATTAGTTTTTGGCTGAATTCACTATCTACCACTTCTAAGCGCCTTGCTAGGAAGCACAAAATGCTAATGGAAAGCGAAGAGACTCCAACTGCTGCACTGATCTCATACTCAAAATGCAAGTAACCAAGGCAAAAATGCTTGTGCTAGTTAAAAACATTAAAAAAGTAAAAGGAAGGGCATGAATGCGGGGGAGGTTTTAGGGGCAGACTCTGGGAACACAGCGTCTTGCTTGCATTTCCCATCAATTTGTTGCAAATGCGCCACTAAATACCGAATTTCCCTGCTAAATAACAGTGATGGAGCTAAAGCTCAGGGCTGCTGATCAACTCTGCTCGCCGCGCGCAGCCTGTTGTGCCCAGCCAGCATCTCGGGCTATTAATCCGAGCGGGAACGTCAATAGTGGAACGTTGCAGAAAGGAGAGGGTGCAGCCGCCTCCCTCCCTTCATCCCTCCTTGCACCTTCATGGATCAAAATCCCAAAACGGCCTCAAGGGCCCTGGAAGCAACAGGACAGCTCCGGGCCCTCGGACACCTTGTCTGGTCAGTTGANGCCACTAAATACCGAATTTCCCTGCTAAATAACAGTGATGGAGCTAAAGCTCAGGGCTGCTGATCAACTCTGCTCGCCGCGCGCAGCCTGTTGTGCCCAGCCAGCATCTCGGGCTATTAATCCGAGCGGGAACGTCAATAGTGGAACGTTGCAGAAAGGAGAGGGTGCAGCCGCCTCCCTCCCTTCATCTCTCCTTGCACCTTCCTGGATCAAAATCCCAGGGGCCCTGGAAGCAACAGGACAGCTCTGGGCTCCGGGACACCTTGTCCAGTCAGTTGAGGTCCAATTTATCAAGCCAGGTCCAGCCGTATTTCAACTTTTGCTTGAGCAGCAGGACAATAAAATTCATGTTTTTGCCTTCGTCTCCTGCTTTTACCTTGGGGAAGTCACTTCTGCTTTGGGGACCTTGGTTGCTCCTCCAGCTCCATGTTTTTCACTGCAATTAGACTCAAGTTCCTGGGGCAAGAAGCGCCCATTGCACTTGCATTGCCACGAGCTTTACCCAACGCCTTCCCAAAACATCCAAACCTCCGGATAAAGCCCATCCCAGCCCCTGCAAACAAACCAGGCTGTTACAAAAGGAGGGAAGGAATTATTGCTTCTGTAGAGCGATAAATGCCAAGAACTTGGATGTTCATCCAGCAGCAGAGAAAAACCGCAAACGCCTCCCGTTGCATCAAAGGCAGAAGGAAAGGGGAGAGAGAACAGGAAAATAGCGGCATCTAAGAAGGAAGGAGGGTGAGAAGAAGAAATATAAAGAGCCACTGTCAAGAGGATGATTTTTCCGCTATGCAAGAGCATTCCTGCAATCCTGGTCCCTGCCAGGCCCCATCAGGAAATCAGTGAAATCAGGATTTGGCTCTTGCAGCTCCCGCAGGAGCAGCCAGAGCAACCAGTGGCAGCAAACCACGAGGGACCCCCTTTAACTGCAGGAAAAAAACAGCTCCTTAACAACCCTCCCTAATGCAGACGGGGCTGGTTTGCAAAATAAAGGGGATTTGCAAAATAAAGGGGATTTTGGGAGGAGTCCTGTGGTGGGAAGGGGTTAAAGGCGCCCGTCCAGGCGGCAGCATCGTCCCCGCGCAGGGCTAATTTGCGGGCTCCACTCGGGCCTGCTGATTCAATCATTTTAAAGATGCCCATTTCTTCCAAGCCAGGGGTTTTACGACTCGCAGGATTAGAAGCTGTTATCCCAACAAACCCTGGAGCTCCATATATTCGGATTTTATGGTAAGCTTCACTAATAAACTGTTTAAAACATATGCTAATTGTGTTTATTGTATTCTTTAATTATCATATGTATCATTAAAGAGGTACCATCCCGTTTGGAATCTCAATACCTCGCGCCCTCCTTTCTTGTGCCGCTGCACAGCGTGGCGCTGCTTCAAAAAATATTGCAAGCAAAATAGAGACAGATATATATTTTAATAAGGAAGCCTCTTCTCAGTTTTCATTGTTTATTTAAAAGAAGATTTCTTTGAATTTAATTTAAAATCTCTCTCCTGAAGAAAGGCAGGGAGAGACTGACATAACAAAACATGGCATTCTGTCTCCGTGCATTTTATCTCTTAATTTATTTTTTAAATGTGCCTCCCTATAGTCTATTATGCTTAGATTTCTCTTTTCGGGCTGCTCAAAATGATAATTTGTGCAGCCAGGATGGGTTACAAAAGATCAGAATAATTGTCCCCTCCTTTCTGTTATTGCTCATTATTCTTATCGTTCGGACGCACACTCAAGGATATGCATAATAAATAAGTATATTATGTATATGTACACACACCCATGTATACATGGACATATTCTCACTCATTTTTTGTGCCAAATTTCCCCTAGTTTACCAGAAGCATTATTGCAGAAAGAAAGAGCTACTAGAAGCTCCAGTCACGTGGGTCCTTTGCACTATTTGGGATCAGCAGCCTTTGCCTACCCTGGGTGCCCCAGAGTCCTGAATTTGCTGCTTTGCTTTGTCTGGAATTTATTTTTTCCACCTGGGAAGATGAATTTCCATTAACACAAGGCCATTTTTTCCCATTGGTTAAAACTAAAGCAGAGACAAGCAAAAAATAAAGCAAACACCCTGCATTTCTCAGCTGATCTCGAGGAGAGCGGATGCATGTGCACTAAAAACCCTCCTTCTCCATCAATATTGCAGCGATGAACAGCAGCCGGTGCAGGCACAAGGCAGCAAAGCATGGGGTTATCAGCACCAAGCACTGAATAATATGCTGGATGCAATAACCAAATTGAAAGCAGAAATCTGAAGCATTTTCTCCCAAATTCCCATATGCATTGGGGGACATCCCAGGAAAAAGCATCTCCACGGACCCAGTTGCTTTTCAGTGCAGAAGCTGCTGGCTGAGTGGGATTTATCAGTCAGGCTTCTTGATTTTAGCTGCCGGGGAAGGTTTCTTTTAGGTACCAGCTGCTAATGCCGCATCATGAATGAAGCCGCTTCTGCAAATTGAATAATGTCATTTGCATTTCCCCATTCAGAACCGCGCTGCGGAGCGGTGGTGCAGCCCTGTGTCACTGCAAGGAGTGACATTTCCAGGCGAAGGGGACAGTCTGATGGGGTAGCCAAGCCGGGTTAAATCCACGGGGTTTGAAATCTGCTGGAGGCCTTTGCCACCATCTACTGTTAAATAATTGCACCATTACGTCAGCCAGAGTGATAATAAAAATATATCCATAATTCTGGTGTCTAAATAACGGCATGCAACAGCCTGTGACATAACTAGGGACCCAGCACGCAGCCAGGGCCTGTTTATAGGGATTGCTGCAATGAGCCGACTGCAGATCCGTTGTCTCCCGTACTGGGTTAATGGAAAACACCATTAATCGGGTATTTTGCCCTCTGGGAGATGCTTGCTTGCTGGACATCCCGGCCACAGGGATGCTTAAATCCACAGGAGGAAATAGTGGATTTTATTGAGTCAAACCCACAGGGAGAAGAGTCTTTCCCCATGCAAAAGCTCCCTATGAGACTAATGGATTTTAAACTACTTCTTAAATGAAGCTGTTTTCCGATCCAAATGCATTTGAGTATCAGGCTCTAGTACCCAAATATAAATGTCAAGACCTCTAATTTAATCATCTCAGAGAAGCAATTTCAGTTGCGACAGTCACGATGGTCGACTGCTTGCATGGTCCATGCTTGCATGCTTGCATGGATGGGCCATGCCTGGAGCACACAGGCGTAGCAGAGGGGTTATATGCTAGTTAGGGCCATGTTTTTTATAAAAAACAAACAAAAAATGGTCAAAAAAAGGTCACAAACGTGAATTTCCCTGTGCCTGCAAAGTTGCATGCAATGAGCTCCCAGCTGCAGCTCGGTGCAGGTTGCACGGGAGCAGATCCGATCCCCATGGAAGTTGCTGAAAAGATGCTTGCACCTGAATTTAAAACATTGGGCCCTAGTTCTGTGTTTGCAGAACTAGGGTTTGCTGTGTTTGCAGCATTAGGAAGTTAGAACAAAGAGTTTTGCCACTGGTTTGAGCATCTCCCAAATAAAATAATATAAAAATCCCAAGTGCAATCCATTTGGGGTGAGAGAGGCTTAATTTGGTGCATTACTTGTCACAAGGAGATTCAATATAGGTAATATCACTTTATATTAATAGTGCTAACATTTTGTAAGGGTTAGTATGAAAACTCCCCAGCTCGGCTAATGAAAACACACACAAGTGAGCTTTGCAAAACAATCAAAAATCAATCCAGTATGTCAAGCTCAGCGCATCAGGGAGACAGTTTGCAGGCAGAGGGTTTTCTCATGAAGTGCTGTCAGCAGCCAGTGCTACTCTTGTCTGATCAATCCAGCTCTGCTAAGTGGAAAGATTTCTCTTTTTCACCAAGCAGAAGAGAAAGGAAAGACAGGAAGGACTTGTGTGCACAGACTGCAATGCATGTATGCACAGACTGCAATGCACGCATGCACAGGTTGCAATATGTATATGCCCCGACTGCAATGCATGCATGCACAGACTGCATGCATGCATGCACCGGCTGCAATGCATGTTTACACAGACTGCAATGCACACATGCACAGACTGCAATGCACACATGCACGAACTGCATGCATGCATGCACAGACAGCAATGCACGTATGCACAGACTGCATGCATGCATGCGCAGCTCTGCAAGCTGCTTGGGGCCAGCACCCTGCTTTTTTTTCTGTAAATCACCGCTACAAACCTCAGAAATGGAAAGCAAGCTCTGCAGATGCAATGGATTAGTAACTATCAGCTAATTGCAGGGTAATCACATGATTATTTTTGCTTTGCAAACTGAATCGTTGTCATAAGATTGAATAATTGTGCAGGGCAATTTTATACTCAGGCACATACGAACGCTGGGTAAAACCAGACAATCTAAAGGCCACGGAGCTATAGGTAGCAGGTAGCATTTTCCTATATTGCTACCATTGCAAAAAGATCCCAGCACCCTGGGTTTGCAAGAGGATGCTTGGCCCTGATGCTCCAAGCGTAACTGCAAGGTAAGGAACTGTGCTCTGCATCTACCGGTGTCACCTGAATGAAATGCAAAATGTTCTGCAAAACTCCAAAGCTTTTGCACGGCAGCTCCCGAGTGACAACCCAGGCTCCTCGTGCCCTCCTCCTGCAAAGCTCCTCGCCAAGCGCTGAGCTGCTTCTCTGCACGGTTTGCCCCTTCAGAGCTTATTAAAATTTTAGTGCTGGCAAAAGAATCAATCAAATCCCAGCTTTGTAACCCAAATATTTTCACACACGGATTGAGTGTTGCAGCAGTAAGCAATTGAAAGAATGATTTTCTCCATCAGTAACTTGATTTGGAAGGCCCTCTAGCTCCGGAATATCTCTTTCCTAGAGAACACAGTTAAACATCCCGAGCTATTTTCAATGTCGCTGATTTAGGTTAAGCAAATGTTGGAAGGATGGGGTTGAAGTTGGAAGATTTCACATTCTCTTTGGTCTCTCAGTGTTGTGGCATCAAAACTGTGGGTTAAGAGATATGGACAAGGTTTACGTTGGCCAAGTTTAATAGAAATGCAAACACTTCCCTTAACAGGGAATCCTACAGCTTCCTCCATCATCTTGAGCATCCCAAAAAGAAAACCTGAGCAACCAAAAACACCACTCATGAGGGAAAAAAAAAAGTTTAATGATTTAGATTCAAAATTATAGATAAAATATAGACAAAACACCAGTGGAAAAGCCCAGCTCATTGTTAGCAGGGATATTTTTGCTCCCAGAGAGGAGTCTATGGGCAATCCTGGAGTTGAAGTCAGTCTGGAGCAACATTGGAAGCTCCTATACACTCAGCGAGGAGAATTTGGCAGCAAGGAGGTGCTTCCCAGTCCTTTTCACAGCACCCTCCTCGCTTTCTGTATTCCCCTGGGCAGCAGCTGAGCTTTTTTTAGCTTGCAGTTGTAGATTTTTGTAACTAAAGAACATATGTATCATATAAATCCTCTTTTTTAAAAAAAAAAATACCTATGGATTTGAAAATCTCAGTGATTAAATGAAGAAAACGGTTGGAGGTAGAAAGGCAAGGTTGAAAGCTGAAAGAGGGAAAAAAAAAAAAGGAAAAAAAAGGAGAACTCGGGTCACCTGGTTGCAGTCAGACAAAAGCCACATTTCAAAAAATGTACCCTGTAATTTAGTCAGAATGGAAAGGACGGGAAAAAGGTCAATATTGTTTTAAATGAGCCTAACAGCTTCCTTTATGTAACGGGTGAACTCTGGCGTGTTTCCGGATGATTGGCAATTTAGCTGCTCGGGGGAGAGAAAAAAAAAAAAAAAGGTTAAACTTATCAGCACACAAGAGTGCCAGCAATTTATTTCTGTCACTTTTCCACAAATTAACCTATTTTAAGGCACGTCGAACCTCATCAGGCGGCGCAGGTGCGGAGGGGAGCGCGGTGGCCGGGGCCCGGGCGCACGGGACCGATGTGACAGTGCTGCAGTTACAACCTTTTCCACCGCTTCTGCATGATGCTTAATGAGAATTAAACCTGAATACTCCAAATTCCTGTTTCCCTTTTTAAAGATACTGGCACCTTTGCCGCCACCTCCCGTGAGCATCCCCAGGGAACATCAGTGCATGAGTTCTCGATGTACAAATCACCTACAAGGGCAGGGAAGGCTTGAAAATATCTCTTTTAGGATTAAGTAATGCAGTTTAATTATCTTTAATAAAAGTGACAGTAATGATAAGAATAAAAAAACAGGCAGCATCCGGAGGTTGTGCATTTCCAGCACTTTTTACTTGGTCTTCCCCTGTCTCTGGCTTGTAGGACTCGGGTGGCAGCTCGTGCAGCAAGACGTTACCTTACAGCAACCTTTAAAAACATCCCTCGGTGACCTTAAAAATGCTCAGAGGGGCAATTTTGCAGTCCAATGTGCTGCAATCGGTGGCTTTTCCTCTTGCTGCGGAGGCACGCGCGGGCGTTTTATCTGCTGGAATTATCCCGATCAATTTATGCATTCAGCAAGTGGTGTCACTACCAGCGCCGCAGCCATCACAAGGCTGGAGGAGCCGAGATCCGAGGAACTTGACAGGATAATTAAGTATGAAAGCAGACTGGATTTAGTGGGACCCCAGCGAGTCAACAGCCCTGATTGTTTCATCATCTCGGCTCTGCGCTGCTCATATCTTATCATATTAGATAACAATCTGGGAGCGCGCTACGAGTTGAATTACCATGTTGAACCGCACAGTTAGACCACATGAAAAACATCAATACGCATTTAAATAATCCCATTTTCAAACCCAGATAAGAAATGGCCAACCTCTACAAATCAAAGGCATATCCTCGGGCTAAAATACGGACTGGCCTGATTACCTACTCAGCTATATCAAAGTGCAGCAAGCAAATGCCAATACACCCGAAAGGCTCCTAGAGCAGAACAGGATCCTGATTCCCTCCTGAAAGTGCACCCTAGACCTAAAATTTTAAAGTGGAGATTCTCAAAGGTGAGGAAAGGATTGAGCTACCTAATGCCCATGGAAATGCTTGTTTGGTCTGTCTCAGAGCTTCTCCTCACCCAAGTTGGTTCTTTATGGCACTTATGGGGACTTTATGGCACTTATGGGGACTTTATGGCACTCATGGAGTTTTCAGTGGCTTGGTAGCCTCTCTCTTGTCCTCCCTGGACCTGTGGGTGCCACATATGGGCACCCATTATGACCCATAGATGCAGATGGTGAAACTTGGTCTCCATGGGAGGCAACCTGGCCATGGCACCTAGAGCAGAAATGGAGATAAAGTTGCCTCCAGCAGCATCATTGAGGAAGGGGCAGGAGATGACAGGTTTAAAAGACTTGGCCAGGCTGTCGGCACATGATGCTGCTGCAGGTGGGGTAGCCAAAAAGGTGGTTATCACGGGAAGGGTGTAAGGAAGAGCTCTGGAGACCTCTCCTTAGGGACCTTCAGACCTTCCCTGTAACAACANTGCTGCTGCAGGTGGGGTAGCCAAAAAGCTGGTTAGGGTGTAAGGAAAAGCTCTGGAGACCTCCCCTTAGGGACCTTCAGATCTTCCCTGTAGCAATGTCAGAATTTCTAGCTTCACCGAACTAAATTTCCCCAAATTGTTCTGTCTTCTTCAAAGGTCTTCTCATAAAAAAAGGGTTTCTCTCCTTCCCTTTCCTTCGCCTTGCTCTTTTGGAAAAGAAATTAAAAGACAGAGCTTGACTGCTTTGATCTCCTGGTCTCACACTCCCATTCCCAGCAATGCCGTGGCACGGATAACGCCTCCTCCCTGGAAGGGGCTGGAAGGACCTGGCTCTGCCATCGGATTCTTACCGCTGTAAAATGCATTAATGGAAATGAAATTACTCCTGATTGTCCTCGGTTGAGAAGAGAATTAAGCCCGGAGAATTTAAGTTTGAGTAGAATGTGTGGCCCTGTTAATTACAGTCGCAGTTTCTACCGCCCCGTCAGATTTAAAAAATGCATGAAAGCTGGGAGAAATTCTACATGAAGAAGCCTATTGTTGTGAATTAATATTGACCCAAATAAAAATTAAATGGAAATCAATTTTCTTTAAGGCCTCTCAGCCATTCCCCTTCCTTCCTCCTCCGACCGCCCCGCGCTCGCCCTGCACCTTGGGCTCTGCTCTTCCATGCAGCTATTGCAGGGATGCTCTGATGCAAGGATTCTTTTCCCTGTTGATAAGGGAAAATCCCTGAAACCAGGGTGTCCATAGCCAGGAATAACCCAGGGATGGACAGGTCAAGCTGCATTGCATCCCGTTAGCATCAAAACACCTTCCCAAACATCTTCATTTTCACCAGTAGAATGTGGAAAGGATTGGGGAAAGATGGGAGTTATTTTTTCACACCTAACCAATTATATTAATATTTTAGTTCGCTGAAATCGTCCTTAGGTCAAGAAATTCTGAGAGCAGTCAAGGCGCATCCACTTTCCCCCAAGGTTTACAAGTCAGTGGAGCAGATATAGAGCAATTCCCTTTGAGTTTATGCATTTTTCCACACTGGAAAACTCTTGGCTGCAGATCGGATCCAGCAGCAAAGAGAATACGCACATTTCCAGAGCAAATGGAAACTGCCTTGGCAGTGTGGATCAACCTCATCTAAAATGACCTGAGCTGTTCACCCTGCAGGACACACACCCGGATGGTAATAAATGAGGAAAAAATAGGGAGTGTGGACTATTTGGGCACTTATCTTGGAAAAGACCTTGCCCCAGACTAGCAGGAAAGTGTCAGAATGAAAATACCTTTTTGGTGTGTTTGTGCTGGAAGAAGATGTGTGAATAAACTACAACCTGATCCGTTAAACTGTTACGTGTTTACGGCTTATCCGCCCTTCAGGATATGGTTCATGCGGCCAGGAACGGTCAGGGAACAATTCCCCTCCGGAGGCGCGGGAGAATAATTGATTTCTTGAACGGCGGCCAAATTGCAGCGGGGTGAGTATGAGCACTCCACGTTGGGTCAAACACAACGTGTCGCTCACTCCAGAGCGAAACACTCCATTTCTAAAGCTTCCTTGAAAATTAAGTTTAGGCAGAGCCCAAAACAAATAATAATTTGGAAATTTAGCAAGGAAATTTCCGCAAATTATGCTTCAGGGTTTTTGCTTTTGCCAGAAGAAATGATTCACGAATTCCTGCCATGTTCAGTGAGTAGATTCCATAATTTTCACCTATATTTTTAGCGACTCCTCTATCCAGTCAATGCATCCTCAAGGAGGTTGAGCTCCAATGGCAACTGGAGAAAAATCCAAATNGCCATGTTCAGTGAGTAGATTCCATAACTTTCACCTATATTTTTAGCGACTCCTCTATCCAGTCAACCTCAGGGAGGTTGAGCTCCAATGGCAACTGGAATACAATCCAAATCCGAGAGTCCCATGCAAGGAAGGTGGTGATTTGAACCCTGCAGCCTTTGAAGGACAGAAAAGGGGGACTTTTCCTTCCATGCAAAAGGCAACAAGAGTGAGGAAGCTCTCACCATGCATCATCACCTCTCCTATGGGCACTGGCATCATAATTCATATTATGTTGGTCACTGGGACCAACACCGAAGGTTGGACATCCCAAAACAAGACGTAGGATACCAAGGAGATAATCATGAATGGAAAATGGAGAATTATTTTTTCCTTTTAAAAACGTATTGATATATCCATTGATGAGCTAAACTGACAAGCTGTGCTTGAGAAAGGAGTAATTACGTCTTTAATAATATTAAACCTGACACCTGCCTTGGCCGATAACACGCAGCTCTGACACTACTTAGCTAACAATTAGGACACATGAGAAGGAGGATGGCAAAAACAATATTAAATTGAATCTGCAATTTAAAGAACATAAAAACAAAAAGAAAGACTGTTAATTGTCTAACACTGTTAATTCAATCAGGCACGCAATTTAAAAATGGTTTTGCTTTTTTGCTAAAAGAGGAATTAATTACGATTTCCTCCTGAATCCCATGTAGGGGAAAAATATTTAGGATATCCATTGTGCTCTTCGAAACGCTGTTTATTAATAAAAGCAGAAACCCCCAATGCTAATTGGTATCATAAGCGCAATTAGAAGTCATGTTGTCTTCCATTTGAAAAAGAACAGAGCGCTACATGGCTGAAGGATATTATTGCAAAATGATAAACTGTTCAAAGGTGCTAGTAAAAAAGCAGGTCTTTCCTTTAATGGTAAAATGCCATGTTATCTCGTTTAAATGGCATAACTTTGCAAAAGACACCATAACATTTCAACCTTTTAAAATGTCAGCATTAAAAAACACATATCATAAATAGACTTTCTATACACCTCCTTCTTCCTGTTAGTTGCTTTTTGTTTTGTTTTGCTGCTTTTCTTTTTCCTGTAGAACTTGCAACTTCAAAAAAACAATAAGGGAAGGAAATGGCAAGGATGGTTCAAGGTGATCTTGAGTCTCGCGAAACATAAATAGATTTAGAAGCAAATTTGGCTTCACAGGGTTTCTCTCCCTCTGTGTTTGTTTGCCTGTGTTTTAAATAAAAAACACATTCGTCCTGCCAGCTGGGCTGATATTGTCTCCACCACGGAGGGGCTGACATGGGAGGTTCTCCCTCTCCCGAGCTCTTTCTCGTCTTGATTATACAGGGAGCGGGTGGAATGATACAGGGGGTAATGAAGACCGAGGGGAAAGTGCCAGCAGGTTGTGTTTATTTATTTATTTCTTGGAAGGGCACCTTAATCATCACCGCCGTGCTGCTTAGCCCTGTTTTTTTAATCTTTGCAGTCACACCTCGGTTTCTTCAGGGAAATAAATCTGCGGCTCGGTGCAACAACGGAAAATGATTTTTTCTCAGTTTGCAGCCCGAACGCAGCGTTTTACGGTCACCTGTTTCTAGCAACAACAGTGACAAAAAGCAAAGAGGAAAGGATGGGAAATGGGAATGGAGCCTGACAGCACTTCCTGGGAGAAAACTTTCTCCGTTGATGTCCGTGGGGCCGAGATTCTGCCCTAATTCCAGGTGTTTTGTTGGAAT
>VWPW01004721.1:8238-51268 GCA_013389825.1 Crypturellus undulatus | reverse complement strand
CCTCTCCTTTTCCTTCTTTTTCTCTAGTTCTTTCTTCTGACATTCTTTCTCTTTTTTTTTCTCTTTTTCCTTCCTTTATTTTTCTCCTCTCTTCTCCCTTCTTTCAATGTTTTTCTTTCTTCCCTTTTTCCATTTTTTTCCCTCCTCTTCTCTCTCCATCCCTCCAAGGAAAACCGTGGGCAGCACTGGCAACATTTCCACTGAAAAGGCAGAAATTTCTCCCGGTTGCTTTCCAGCTAAAGGACTCGGAAATGCGGAATGGCAGGATGTTGTGCTGGGCTTTTTCTTTTTAAAGAACCCTGCCCTCAAACCGCAGCTCCTGCACAAACTGAGGAGCCCCGAGCAGCTCAAAATGCCCAGGGCCATTCCCTGCAGTGCGCGGCCCCGGCCAACCCGATCCCGGCGGGATGAGCCAAGAGACCCAGGGGCTCTGTCTTGGTCCCCGGCCCCACAGATGCAGAGAGCAGCCAGGCGCCTGGCAGGGCAACGCCGGGTGCTACGGGTTAACAGCAGATGCTGGAGGTTAAACCCGATCGCTATAGGTCGACCCGAGGCCGGGGCCGGGCGGCGGGTGCTGTCCCCGGTGCCGCAGCGGGGACCTGGGACGCTCTGCACGGGGCCGCCTGTTGTCCCCCCGAGCCCCTGGGTCCCGTGCGGCCGCGGACAGCCCGAGGGCCAGCGCGGGCTGCTGGCACCATCTAGTGGGACCTGCCACCCGCTCGGCGCCACCTCCGTCACCGGCGGCACCTCAGCCCGGCTGGTCCCCGCAGCAGGGACCAGGGTCGGCAAAAACCCCCGTCCCGAGACCCGGGCCACAGGGGAAGGGGACGGCTCTGTCAGCGCCGAGAAAAGGAAGGAGCCCTTTATTTATGGGCTGGTTTATCTGTTGTTTTTATTCTTAGCCCGGGCGCAGGAAGGCTCCGCGCTGCCCTTGGGCGGCGGCGCCGGCACAGGGAGGAGGTCCCGGCGGGGGGACGATCAGGGTCTGGGATCGCCTGCGGTTTGGGATGCGGCCGCACACGTGGAGCCGAGGGACCAACCTCGACCTGGCGCAGAGCCGGGAGGAGCCCGGGGCTGTGGGGGCTGCGGTGCCGCTCGCCACGCGAGCGACCAGGGCACCGCGGGGGGTTATCTTCCCAAAAAAGCCCCGATATTTAGTGACTGCAGTGCAGAGCCTGCAGCGCTCTCGGCACAGGAAAATGTCCCCAACCCTCTACCCCAGGCAGAGAGTTTCTCAGCTCACGGGCAAGCGTCAGCCAAACCGCCTCGCACAAGGTCTTCCCAAGGGCTTCTGTATTCTGCAGTGTCCAGAGCAATCCGGGCCCATATAGTTACACGCTGGCATAAAAATCTTGGCCACCTTAAAACTTTAAGTAGGTCAAGCAGCCATCTGGGCCCACCAAGAGCCCGTGGTGGCCACAGCTAAAGGTTCCCGTTTTTAGAAACTTTGCAACTCGGACAGAAGCAGAGCCCAACTGTGAACGGCTCCAGCCCCTGCTCCAGCTGCCGTGGTTATAAAACCCACAGGCTGATGGTTGTTGGCTCCCGCTTAAAAATAGCTAAAGCTCCACGTACCAAAAATAACAAAAAGTCTTAATCCCCCAAATGCGCTGGGCTCAGTCCCGCGCGCAGGGCAGCATCAGGAGCTTCCAGGTTGTTTCACTGCCTTGGAAGCCGAGTGAGCACCAGGATAGGGCACTCGCATCCTGCCACTGCAGGGCATGTCCAGCACTGGGACAGGGNAGAAGCAGAGCCCAACTGTGAACGGCTCCAGCCCCTGCTCCAGCTGCCGTGGTTATAAAACCCACAGGCTGATGGTTGTTGGCTCCCGCTTAAAAATAGCTAAAGCTCCACGTACCAAAAATAACAAAAAGTCTTAATCCCCCAAATGCGCTGGGCTCAGTCCCGCGCGCAGGGCAGCATCAGGAGCTTCCAGGTTGTTTCACTGCCTTGGAAGCCAAGTGAGCACCAGGACGGGGCACTCGCATCCAGCACAGGGACAGGGCTCGTCTGCCCCTAATTCCGTGGCAGTGACACAGGGGAAAAAGAAATAAGGAGGTGGAAGCGAGCAAACAGCTCCAAGGATGTTGGCGCCAGGCGCAGGGATGCAGGAGACGCACTGGAGCGTTTGCAGCCTCGTCCTGCTAAGCTGCCGGTCCTGGGGAAACCTATTTGATCACAAAACACCCCATACGCACCGGCTGCTGCTGCAACAGGCTGAATCGCTGGGTTGAATCTGCCCTTCCGACTGTATGAAGGACGGTGAAGCGACTGTACCTGCATAAAAGCACCAAAACTGCTTTCTTTTTAGGGCTACCACTGTACTTTACCAGCACAACCATGTATGCCCCAGAGGAACAAAAACCCCCACGTGTGGATAGGCAGAGAGGGGAAGACAGGATTTTGTTACACCCTCCCAGGGGGAACCTTCTCCTGCTAAAGCTCCCTTTCCTCACACCTCCTACTCGCTCCAGTTTCTGTTCCCCAAAGATGAGGCCCGTTTTGCCAAACTGCTCCCCCGGGGCCGTGCCAAAGAGCCCCCATTTATGGGGGCTCCCGCAGCTCCTCTTTCCCCACAGCCGCTGACCTGGAAACTCCCAATTCTGCATCCCCATGAGTGAAATAAAAGACTTTGACCCTCCATTTTTTTTTTTCCAAACAGTTCACATTTATTATTGATAACAATAAAAAAAATCTTTTAAAGACTATTTGTATTTTATTACCAAGAATGAGGTATTATGTATACAAAACATTTACAGAATTTGATATGCAATTCATGAATACAGACAGGGAAGTGCAGGACACTGATAACAGGGGGGAAGCGCCAACAGAATGGTTATCAGCAGAGAGAATTAAGGATAGCAATAATATCATACAGGAAAAATAATAGGCTATGGGAAATTAGTCAGACTGCAATGATCAAGTCATATTGCACAGCACTTGGAGGAGAATTAACTCTTGTTTTTCAGGAATTCTATCTCCTCAGCTGTTTGTGCTGTCATGTGCTTTGAGCTCTGAGAGATGTGCTAGCTTTGCAGGAGGAAAAACCCAAAGTGCCGCTTTTGAGCCAGCTCAAGTGAGCAACAAAACATCTGCAGACTTGGAAAAGTGGCTGCAACTCAAAAGGGCTACAAAGGCAGACACCTCTGGACAGATGTGGAGCGCCAAATGAAGCAGTTTCTTTACAGTTATCAGCAAAATTGCCAGCTGAGAGGACAAAGAAGAGCAAACGAAGGAAGAGGGGGGTGTCTTCAAGGCAGACCCTGGAGTCAATGGACGTGGTGTCTGGAAAGGGCCACAAACGACGCCAGGTTCAACCCCATCGTCTCTCCCGCCGCACGAGCTCCCCCAGGACAGGACGCCCCTGTCCAGCTCGCTGCTCTCCTGCCGGCAGCGCAGGACCCGCGGCTGAGGCTGGCGGGAGCTGCCCGACACCCCCGCGCGGGTTTGGCTCCCCCAGAGCAGTTTGGGCAGCCAAGGCACCAGCCCAACCTCCATCTCCATGTTTTAAAGGCAAAGAAAGACACAAGTGACCACTCTGGTAGGTTGGAGGAGTCTCGCTTCTCACGCTGCTACTAAATCTGGTGCTAAAATGAAGCTTCATCAGCTTTATCTGCCCTGTTCCGCAGCCAGATCTGCAAGTTGGTTTCAGTTAAGAGGTCAGTAATCTGCCTCTCAAACTCTGCAGTCAAAAATATTTATGCTGCGTTCGGAACCAGCTATCCTCAGACAGGGCTTCCAGTGCCTTGAGTTCTGCTCTGAAAGTGCAAGACCTCAGCAAGCTCCTCTCCCAACTCCGCCGCCTCCTCAAGACCTTTTCAAGGCTTTGAAGACCCTACCCAGTCTTGCAGCAAGCTCTGCAGCTGCAAGAGCAGCTCCTTTTGCCTCGAGGAGTTTTCCTCTTCAGGGGGGTAAGGACAGACTAGTGGGGTCTAACCAGGCAGCTCCTGCTGTGCTCTGCACAGGAATCTTCACAGCTCCACTGCAAGATTGGGGTCTGTGGTTGCACGATGTTCAACACTTAAGTCTTTCATGCCTTGGAGATTTAGGATCTCATTGCCACGCCTGGGAGAGGCAGCCCAGAGTGGAAGATACCTGAACTAGCTTTACAAAAAGAGTTCAAGTAGGATTGCTTGGGCCTGGGTAGAGTAGGGACAGAAATCCACAATGGCAATTCACTACTGGCAGTAGCAACAGTGAAAATGGTAGAGTAGGCACTGCTGAGAGTTTCTTTTACTGTATCACTTATAATGAGGATCCCCATGCTCCCTGTCTATGTAAAGCTCTGCTTTATTCTGGATAGGAGAGGTGGCAACAGGGACCAAGAAGTGCGCAGGAAGGATGTAAGTCTACCTCCTTTGGACTGATCTAAAAAGCACGTTCAGACTCTGCTGATATTCCTGCTACGAGCAGAGCATCACTAAAATGAATCCATGTGGAGTGTACTAGGAAAGTGGAGTGAAGCTCCGGCACAAAACAGGGAACGAATCCCCAGACCACGTCTGGACCAGTCCAGTGTGACACAGCGAGGGAGAGCCTGCTCTCCACCTCTCTCCACAGTGTTTCAAGTGCAAATCCAAGGAAAGAATGTGAATTGCTTTAACCCATCAATACCCAGAGCTGAAATTCCCCAGCAATGTGCATACAAAAGGTATTAGTGTTAACAGCCTGTCACAGCTCGGTGGGCAGGCCTTGAAAAAAATGGACTCAAAAATCAAGTATCCAGCAACTGCTTTTCTTTGTCTCGGACATCACTTAGTGGCAATGAGGAGAGGACAGTTTGCAGCACTGGAAGATCACGGGGGATTTCATAAGGTGGCAAGGAATGTCCTGACAGGAGACTTGCAGTTGATTTCTAATGCACTACGGAGCATTTTTGGTAGGGTTTCTCTTTTTTTGCTTTTTAACATTTACACAATTTAAAAAATTATTCTTAACTGATGCACTGATCATTTTTCCTTCCACGAGAGCCCTTGTGTTCAAAGTTAGGATTTGTGCAAGCGCACTTGCAAAAATATCTATGGCTAAGTTAGGATAAACAGTTAAAGTTAGGAGACAAGCTGTTGGATCTAACAAGGACCAAAACCACTAAATTTAAAATTCAAATAGCTACTTTACTAACTATAAAAAGCTTTTCTTTTTGTGTGTTTGTGGGTTCCTTCCTTTTTCCATTTTTTTTTTTTTTTTTTGCAATTGCCACTTGAATATGTTGTATTGCAGTCAGCTGCCAGAGGTGAGGGTCCAGCCATCTCATCCTTTTGCTTTTTCATCTGTTGTGGTACTACCTGGAAATCATGGAGCTGGAATGGGACTGGCTGGAAGAGGTTGTGGCAGCACTGAGCTGGGAGAATCCACTGTGGCTCGACTCAAGGCTGGTCATAGATCCTCTGCAATTAAAGCAAAGACATTTTAAGCCCCAGAACATACGAAGATTTGGATTTCTGCTCCATATCTATAACCTGCTTGCACATTGAATAAAGCAGGCTTTGGTGCAGATGCTCAAAAGCTCTCGTGTCATCACATAAGATAATCTGGACACCAGAATGCCTTCTTACAAAAGCCAGATGCTTTCTGAGAGCCTGGGATGTGGCTTCAGCCAAGTTTATCACTGGCAGGCAATTCTACTGACTCAATTCCTTATTGTGTTGCATCAGTTTCTACAGGACAGCCTGCCAAACCCAGCAACTTGCAAAACGCTTTTAAACCTAAGCAAAGTATTCAGTAATGATTAGAATGAAATTACCACTTAATCCATTTTTGACACTAATTGTCTTCAATGCTAATGCCATTTTTTGAGGTTATCTAGCTTACATTTATAAATCTAGCAATACTCCATCAGAAAATGAGAGACCTCACAAATTATGTGTATTTCTTTAAGTGGCCTTGGCACTAGTTTGCTTCTCTAAGGATGGAAAGAATCATACCAGAAAGGTTTGACATTGGCTGACCTTCATCGACCTTGGCCAGACATACCTGAAATCTTCTGATCCTATCACTTCTGTGTAGTACATCACTTTGCATTTATGAGAGGAGACCTGTAGAGATGCTAGTACATCATCCACACGAGGCAGGTTGGTTGTAGCACAGGCAGGCATGTTGTGAAATTTCCACTGGAGGATATAGAAACCAGGCCATCTGGTCACATGTGACCCCTGGAAACAGCCACAGCAAAAACTGAAAATCAGCTTAACACAGCCAAAGTTTGTCAGCTTTGTAATACTTTATCCAAGTGCAGGAAATAAACTGCCTATATGTCCCCCTTTTATTTTTTATTTTTTTTCTGTCAACGTCAATATTCCAGCTCTTCAGCCAACTGGCTGGTCATCTGGACTCTTCTCAGACACCATCCTTATAAAAATTATGGCAGAAAAACAGAGCTTTCTTCTGCTTTACATATTGCCAAGGGGTGAGAATTTAAGCACATTAAAACAACAAAGCCTGTGCTTAAAATAATATCCACTCTTCCCCTTTATTTCATTAACAGGAACATGAGAAAAGCAGTGAAGGTTCCCACCTCCCAGACAGAGAAGGCAGAGTTCAACAGGTCACTGCCCACATTTCCAAAGCTTAATATCTCCAGTTAAATAACTTAAGGAGCACTTTTCTCAGAGGTTGTTGAACCCTCAATTCAGGTGAAAAGGAGAACAGCAGCTGCAATGTGTGATAACAAGTGTGCTGCACATAAATGTCAAATTCAGTCAGCAATGGAGAGGTTGCAGCTGCCATAAAAACTTTAGGGATTCTGGCCATAGGGACCTGCCTGGTTTGCTCAGTAGAGGGATAAACACACAAAGTTACTCTTATTCCCACACTTCTCATTACTGCTGCAAGGCATTATTGTGTTCTTTAAACACAGCCTAGTTTCTTAAGAATGTACAGTCAAAACTACAGCACAAAGCATGTGTCTTACTACTATCTGGATGTGCACTACATTCTAGGGGGCTTCTACATTCCTTGTTGATCAATCTCAGTCACTCTCAGACTAAAACAACTTTCCCTTCAGAGCAGACCCCATGCAATACTATTGCCCCTTCTTTGCAGCCTTCTGCTAGCAACAGAAGCTGAAACGTTGGCCGAAAGGAAGCAGAGAGCCCAGAGCTGAATCATCGCAAGTCATCAATAGCACTGGGGAATTAGAACATCTAGTTTTGAAACAAACCTCCATCTGCTCCTGCACTTGGATTAAGTGATCTCACCTGCACACTCTCCCCTTCTTTGCAGATTAGGGCAGACTCCACCATACTGTAGTCACGTCCCAGCTGCCAGAGTTTGTCTATTAGCTGGACGTTGTTCCCACCAGGAGATGTGATACTGTGAGCTCCCAGAGAGTCCTTTTTAGGAGGCTGAGGGGCTCTCTTGGAATGGAAGATGTTAAAAACAATGTCGCCTTTACACACATCGAAATCCCATGTGATCACAGATGAGGCATCCACAATCTGAATGAGAACCTGGGATGGGGGAAAAGTCAGATTAGAAAAACAGCAATTTGCTTAGTAAAGGTAGAAGCTCCTAGGAGAAAAAGAGAACAGAACAACAGAACTTTTGTGGCTCAATTTAGACTAAAAGGCATCCTAGATGCAGATTCTCTCTCTATGGAGTGTCCTTATTTAACACACGACCTTCCAAAGCTCCCAACTAATTTCTTAGAATATCATTTGTCTTTGTCAGCCATTCTATTCAAAGCAGCGTCATTCTAAACACTGACATTCTCTAAATGGCAACAAGATGATACCAGAAATGGTCACAACTTCAGCGGCTAAACCATTATTATGCATCAGTAACTCTCTTAAGGGAGAATTCTTAAGAAAACCTCTTAAGAAACCTTAATATTAAGATTAGATTAAAAAAATGTGAGGCAGTATTATTCAGACAACTAGCCCTCTGATCATGCTTTGTGTTAATAGTTGAACAAATTCCCCATCATCCACACACACATTTACCCAACAGGCCCTCATCCAAGACCTACAGAGCTTAACTTCTGCTGCAACACAGGGAGACCCTGGTTTGCCAGACTGGCATCTACCAAGTGGTGCACAGCCCCGAACTCGCATTCAGAATATGAATGTCTCATTTTGGACCACAGAGTTCCCGTTGTGATTTAATGTACCTACCAGTACATGCTTAAAAACACCTCTGCAGGAACAGCTCGATCTAATTCTTAAGCTAGACGAGGCCTGGGGAAGCATTATGAGTCACATCATGAGAAAGAGCAGCCCTGCGTACCCGTGAAGTTAGACCAAACATTTACAGGGAAAGAGACAGATCTTCATTTAAATAAAGTATCTGTTTAGGAGGGTTTGAATCCCTGCTTCCTTATCACATGGACTTAACTACCAGGCTCTGGCAAAAGCCAGACTCCAGGGCAATGGATTCAGATGAAAGAAAAGCAGGGCTGATTGCAACCATACCTCATGTGGAGCTCCTTTGAAGACGCTTGCAGACTGGTAAATCGTTTCAGTCCAGAGTTTTATGTCTTCATTTTCCAACTCTTCTGCTGTTCGGTAGAGGGATTTGGGAACCAGCCCGCCCTCTGGAACTTCACACTAGAAACATAAGCAGAGCCATTAATAAGTGTTACTCCCTCCATAGATCCTCACACTATTATAATCTCTGCCTACTAGTCTCAGAAATGTAAACTCACATTCAGGCAGTGTTCTGAAAAATGAGCTGTGGATGCCTCAGAAAATAATTTTATGGTTTGTGTATCATATGAAGAGATGTATTTGTTTTACATATTCCAGTAAAACAGCTGCTATGATCTGTTTTGGGGAGTCTGCAGAACCAGGTGCCAAGATTAATAAATTTAATAGATACACAACAACAGCAAATGCTACAGTCATGCTGCCCTGTACTGAGGAAAGATAAATTAAGAATATTGAGGAGAACAGCATTTACTTAATAAAGTCTACAAAGAAATTATAGGAT
Organism: Crypturellus undulatus; assembly: GCA_013389825.1. Classification (NCBI taxonomy): domain Eukaryota; kingdom Metazoa; phylum Chordata; class Aves; order Tinamiformes; family Tinamidae; genus Crypturellus; species Crypturellus undulatus. The sequence goes on along the minus strand of VWPW01004721.1, from coordinate 42,343 downwards.
TGGGACTGCTAATGCAAGGAGTAAAGATGAGGGCACAGTAACAGTTTCCAAGTAGGCAAAAGGATACTGTGAGGAAGGTAGCAGTTGTTCAAGCTAAAGCAGTCAGGAGAATCGTGTGCTGGAACGGATAACAACTTCTCTAAGTTATTTTCTTTTTAAAAAGAAGCTATCAGAAACAGGTTACTCAGAATTTTTTTGGGACAGCAGAAACATTAGATGACCAAATTACAAAGAGAGGACTGCAAGAGCATTTGAGAAGTCATTTTTGGTCAAATATCCAAAAGCAAAGAATTAAAGAGACTGTTACTGCCTGAGACTGGCAGGAAGTATTGCAGCAATTTGCTTGCTGGTAACACTCACTTTTGCTTACTTAAGCAGTGGATTTCGCCAGTTTCTCAAGTTTCAAATTAGATAGTACCAACTCTCCACTACTACAGCAGCTACTGCTGCTGTAAAAAGCAGCCCACAATATAAACACATGCTTTGCTCCAAAATGCTAACACAGAAGTACTGCATTATAATTTGAGACTGTATTTTGATGAAACAGAATGGGATGAATTTTCAAGAAAGACACAGAATTAATCTAGAAAATATAACAGGAACTTAAAAAGCAAGGAAGCCTGAAATTACCATGTTTTAACACAGCTGAGTTTTAAAAAAGGGGTGAGGGAAACAAGTGTTTTTGTGATGGAGGCAAGAGAAACTACTTAGGTCTTAAGACGAAGAACTGATACCCTGCAGTAGAAAAAGTTTTCAGCATGTTGTGGTCAACAGGGATCGCAGTATATCTGCATACCAGACACAGGACAGCAGGCTACCTGTGCCCCCGCTGTTAGCAGATGTGCCACATACTTCCTTGATTTCCTTATGGTACCAGGGAGTTCCCTTGGGTTACACAGGCTCTTCTGATTAGGTGGCAGTGAAGCTGGTCACTGAAGTGTAGTAGTCAGCACAACTTACTTGCAAATGGGCCCAAGCATATGGAAATCATATGCCTCAATATAATCTTGTTTTCTTGTAACTGCTACACATATGTAGCCAGCTGAAACAAGCAACGCCCTCTGAACATAAGGATATATATATTTTTTTATAGTGTGATGGTGACTGATGATTAGAACAGGTTGCCAAGAGAGGTTGTAGAGTCTCTATTGTTGGAGATATTCAAAATCTGCTTAAACAGAGACCTTGAAATATTATTGTAGGTGACCCCACCTGAGCTGTCTAGTTGGACTAGATGATCTTTAATGGTCCCTTCCAGTCTCAACCATTCTGTGATACTGTGAAAACACACTAACATGTATTTCAAAAGCTGCTGCTCACAGTCTCTTAATTAAGCAATTGATCTGCAATATTTGGTGCCTAAAATATTTCAAAAATTTAACAGCAGTTAACTGCTCGAAAGGCGCTACCTGCCTACATTGAAAGGACTTTGATATTCCTAGCAATGACAAAGCAGGGCCAGGATTGACAAAGACAATGGACCACAACTTCTCTTTCAGATAGCAAATGCTAAGCTAGAAAACTGTGATAATGCACTGGTTTACAATAATCCCTTGTGGTTATGAAGCTCCTTTTCAGCAACTTCCCTCTGAAATTCTGACTAGCAACAACAAAAACCAAATCCAAGCATTAAAAACAAAGACCTTAAAAGATTTTATAGAGTGCTCAAAATTCTTTAAGAAAAAATTAAAACACTCAGATAAATACAGGCATGATAGGAGTTAATATTTCTGCTTCTAGCAAGTAGTTTACATTCTTCAGTGTGTCCCCCTAAAATCTCCCTACGCCTCAAGATTGTCAGAAACAAGCAGACACTGCATACAAAACTTTACAGGGATCATGTAGCTGGATGATCATTGTGAAACATCCAGGGGTGTCATCTCCTTCTTGCACAGGGCTGTCCCAGCACATATGCCTGAATTTGCATTGATAGTTCTATCAGTTCACTGAGAGAACGGTGAAGATTCTGTATTTTAACTACTCCCAGGTATTTTGTCAGTTATCTGAGACTTATGAAGAAATACTGTACTTCTCTTCTCCAGGGTAAAACTTAGGAGCAGTACATCTTAGTCGCCCCAAATTGCTTGTAGCAGACTGAAGACTATCCTCCAAATTACACTGGCAGTTATTCTGTGCTTGAGAGGTGTGAGGAAAAAAAGAAAAAAAGGAAAGAACACACACATACCATGCACTCTCCACCGAGGAAATCAGGAATAATTTCTTTATCAATGTAATCCAGCAGACCCCCAGGACCCTGGTAGTCATTTCCAGCATAAATAAGAAATTTCTTTCTAGTATTGTCATCAATGAAAGGACTAACCTATAAAGAATGGAAGAGAGAACAGGTCAGGTCACCAGATTTTTCTTGTGTAACTTCAGATGGAATCAGTTTAATCACATCAAGTGTTACCACTACTGTTGTACAAAGTTCACACTACAGAGAAGCTATAATTATCTATGTGAGTTAAGTTCTCTTGTGGCACTTTCACATCCATTCCAGGAATCAGGAATTCCACAGAAGTGACAAGCTCAAGCGCTAACATGTCCTGCTTGTATCTGTTTCTAAAGCCTGACTTTCAAAGCGCTCATACAAAGTGGAAGCGTGCAGCATTCTATTGAGGGCACTGTGGAAAATCTGGAATTGCAGACCTACCAGCGTCCAAAGAACTGGGAATACTCGGGGCGCTCTCAGGATAAGAAGACGGCCCAGGGTCTCGGGGTAATTGGCTTCAACCACCTCAATGATTCTTAGCAAAGCTTTGACACCAGGTCTCCACAAATGCCTCATGTTCAAACCTTCTAGATCTACTAGACAGGTCCAAGAACTGAATGAGAGAGAGACAACAAAATAACATTAAAAAAATAGAAAGTAGGAAGACAAATCAGCGGCATCCTAACTCCCCTTTTTATTCAAAGGCCCAGTGTCCTGAAATCCGGACTCCACTGCCTGTGTGTGTGATGCTTCCTTCCACCTTATCTCTTGGTTTTCTGTTAGTTCTGCACACTGGAATTTAAGCTCCTCAGAGCAGGAATGTCTAGCAGCATGCCAGGCAGGCTTGCAGAGTACATATACAGATCGCTATGCACATCAGCCCCTTCTCCCCACAGATATTTCAGAGTCAGGACTCCAGCCAACAGCAGCTGCAGTCACCACCCTGCCCAAACGCTAAATCATTACTTTTCCTGGGAAATCAATCAAGCGTCCACGCTGCTAAGAAACAATTTAACATTCAAGGTGCAGATTTCCTGTACTAAGCGTGTGCCTTTTAAGAGTGCCACTGCACTTCAAGGCTAATGCTGTTGTCAGATCTCCCTGAAAGATGCTTTTTGTATAAGAGATGGACTCTTAATACTAAATACTGAGTTTCAGCATATGCTTTAGCTACTTTCCAAGTTCAGGTCTTGCTCCAGGCATGGATTCAATACTTACAGCTGTGTTGTACCATCTACCAACATGAAACGACACCCTAGGATTCTACCAAGTGGCAAACATTTCTTTGTTTAAGCATTTAAAATGTAGGTATTCTAAAGCTCAGAGCACCACTTCTGCAAGCCAAAGTCCAGTGGGTAGCTTTATTTCACAGACACACACATAAAACCCATTTTTTGGATTTGGTTTCCCACTGAGCACTGAGACACATGCCCTTTACAGATCAAGGGAAGGAGTCAGAAACTGAACAGAGCCCAAGAAATGTAGTTTCATTACAGGGCCAAGTCTTTCATTCATTCCACTTCCTTTCACTCCTGGCAATAAAACCCCCTAGAAAATGAGAAGGGAAGGGGGGTGCACTGGTTTGCAGACATCTGACACTGCACAGAAGCAGAGAACCCCAGGAACTGTTGTGAGCATAACACACACACGTTTCCCCCAGGACTCGGCTGTACTGACGCGAAGTGGGAACTGGGGTGGCTCTCAGTTAAGTACAACTGCATAATGCTTGAGACACTTAATAAACTGAGCTCAGCAGTGTCACACTGCCTGGTATTTTCTTCTCCTTCCTCTTCTCCCCATTATTTTATTTTACCTTATTGGCCTGCCAAATACTTTTGTGTTCTCCTCACATCGCCTTAGTCCTTCTTCATTTATAGAAAGAACCTGTACAAGAAAACACACTTTTTAGAGAAGGTCAAAACTGAGCAGGTGGAATAAAGGAAAAAAACACGCTGGTAATTGAAGCTTAGTCAAAACTACAACATTTGGCCACCATACACTAACTCAGGTAGAAAAAATATATAAGGGATTTAGGTTTAACCATTTCTAGAAGTATTACAAGATCAAAAAACACTAAGGTCCTACACATTACCTGAATAATCTAGCAGAGAGTTCTACCTAGTGCATTCACACCAACAACTTCCAAAAGATAATCTAGAAATTACTATATTTATCCCACTGCTTTAGCTTATTGCAAAATAAGCATGCCTTTCTATAAAAGTGATAACATGTAAATAATATCCTCTAGAAAGCTGAGACCCCAGAGTGCTACAGGCAAGTCTGCCTCTCTGCACTTCTACATCACTACTGTCTACACCTGCCTCTCTTTAAGCTTTGATTTCCAACTTACTCAGAAACTAAAGCTGTTTTTCAAGTCAGAGCAAGTAACCTTGAGACACAACTAGGGCAAGCAAGTAAAATTTAGTATGTGCCTGGAACATGCCACTGGTGAAAAGTGTACAATTCAGTCCCTGCTTCTAATGGCTACTATGGCCACGTCAATACCTGGAGTCGAAAATTTCTTTAGAACTTGGACTGCTGCCATCTTTCTGCTTGGAAAGGGAGCAGATCCACATCAGAGTTTGCCTGGGCGATGCCTTTAAAGAAGCTAACATTAGTGGTAAGTACTTTTCCTTAAAAATAAACCATTCTCCTTGAAATACAGACTTGAAAAAAAACTTAGCATGGCATTTTCTCTCCTGCACAAAAGCAGAGACTTAACTTTGAAGTACTGCACAACTGCAGAAGAATCTGTGAAAGTGCTAAGCAATAACTACAGGAACTGCCAAGAACGACGCCTTTCCGCCATCGCTCGCAGTTGGAAAGAACGCAGAAGACCAGGAGCTTTCAGATCTGCTCAAACCAAAAACAGACGGCCCGAGAGTACATCAAAATACCCAGTGTGATGAATGTTCTGGCAGAGCACGGAATTTCTAAATGAAAATATCACATTGTTAGCAACTTGCTGGCTCCAAAAATACTTACGTATCGAAGCAAGGCCTCTTCTCCCAGAGCTCGCACTAAACCTTTGGTATCCATCTGTCCCAGTCTCAGCACATACAGTGGGCGGCCATCTGAGTAACAAGAACAAATATAACAGCACAAGCCTTAGGACAAATTACTTATTTTTGCAATAACAGATAAATTGAGTGAACTAGTTTTACGTAAAAATCCAAATGGAAACAAGTCACAGCTCATTCAAACCTTGAGGTATAACTTGAAGCTCCTACAGCAGATGGCAAAGTAAAATTTACCCTGTCTGGTTACATCAAAAAATCATGTATAGTTAAAATACAAAGCTTAATGGAGACATCTTGATGCAAAAAAATACTTCCCTTACCTACAAGGAAAGCCCAAAGGACTTCAGCAAGTACTTTTTATAGATCTTGGCACACACAATCAAAGACACAAGACTACAATTAGTTTTCAGCATTGCTAAGATGCAGGAAAACACTGAGTGCATTAGTCTAACTAGTGACTTGCACCGAAGGAGATAACCCTTCTGTGACACACGCCATGACATTGCTCCAGGCAGTCTACAGCAACCTCTTTGGAAAGGCATATACATGTGAGTTCTGAGAGTTGATTGCAAAAAAGTGTTAATCCAGAGACCTGTTTTCTTCAGTATTTGCTGAAGCCGCATCTTTTAGCTATACTATTAAATAGAATGCTGGCAAACAGCCTCACTAATCCAGGTTAAGCCTGGTGAGGACAGAATCTGTTCCAGAAAACAGTTTTGGAGAGGTCCTCTGCGTTCAAAGACTTGTCCTTCCACAGTCATTTTGCTGCACACAAGGGCATCCCGATACTGCCAAGCATAAAGGCCCTAAGGAACAATGGCTGCGCTGGCTGAATTTGAGAATCAAAAATGTGCATTTCTGCCTCTCCGTAATATTCAAGGAACTGGTTAAGTGAAACATCTTCTATCCTCAAACACACGATATATTTTAGAGCTTCGTTCCATCTACTCTAGTACACAAGCTTAATCATCATCTAGTACATCAAGCTTATAAAACTAAATGATCTAAGGCAAGAATAGAAAGGTTTTCTACAAAAAAAACAATCTGACCATTATTGTCTATGTTTAACTTCATTCCCTTTTAACAACTGCAAAAAGAGAAGTACCAAATTATCAGCAAGTCCTTTCGGACACAGGGAAATGAACTATCAAGATAACACTGTATAAAAAAAATATACTTGCAGAGTTAAACTGAATTATTTATTCAGCTACAACACTACTACCGTGAAAGTTCTCTTCTATTTTACTAGGTGGTCTAAAAGAAAACGCTATTTTAGCATTAAAACACAGGTTTATGGTGGAAGATCCTGTTTAGCTTTTGAAGCAGGGAAGAAAAACTGCTGTTATATGGCAGGTCTCCCTCCCTCTGATGCACACAGATGCAGAAACAAACTAATAGTTTACTAACCTGCTCCACCCAAATGATGCACGAAGGAAAAATTGGCAGTGGTGCATTATCTCTGTATATTCTGTAATTCATTAGAGCTTTCTGAGTTAAAAACTTTGACTAAAGCACTCTTACCAAAATAAAGGCCACTCAGACACATAGAAAACTGTACTAATTACAAGAAAAAAAACCAAATTCCTTAGCACTAACAGCTCATTCAAGACAATACATTTTATAACTGCTATCTTCTTTGCTTAGCAGCTAAAAGCTACTAAGAATTCAGCTTTGGCACATTCTGTATATGTGGGAGGAAAGGAGAAAGAGGGCTTTATAAAAGAACCTACCCACTGTACAATTTTTTAATTACAGAAAATTCCTCAGCTTGAAGTTCTCTACTGTTTCTACTATTGACAAACCCGTTTTTAATTATGGGTGTGCTACAAGAGACTGAAGGAACCAAGGGGCAGAATGAAGAGTTTGCAGTGAGACTGAAGAATTCCTCAGAAAACATTAAGCAACCTGCTGAAACATTCTTTACTCCGTTACCCCTTGGTGGTTGGACCCAGTTGCATGCTACTGATGGAGGAAGATTTGGGGAAGCCAGGACGAGGATATCACAGAAAGGAAGGGCATATCCAGATCTCTTTTTCCTAGCATCTCCAAGCCTATTCTCATCTTCCCTGTTCTCAGTTTGAGGTTTGTCAAGGCAGCAGGGCAGATCCATTCAGGCCCTTTCAGTCTCACAGTGATTGAACCTCTCCTTGGCCCTGCCTGGCTCTTGGCCACTATTGCTGACAGCTTCCTGTCCTGTTTCATAACGCTTCTTGTGACAGGAAGAGCTAGCAGGAACAATGGTGCCTAGTGGGGAAAAGACTAAATGAGAACACAGATAACTCACAGTAAGAGATCATTTCCCTTCCCAGAGAGTCCACCCTGCCTCAAGCAACAAATTCCAAACATGTGCACGTGGTAGGAACAAGCTGAGTGCCCGATGAAGCAGGCTGAAGAATCTTTGGGAGTGGGGAGGGGTGGTGGCCACAGGTCACCCTGCAGAGTGAAATCAGCCAAAGCTTTTTACCTTCTTAAATAAACCTGCTCTTCCTGATGTTTTGTAACACTACGCTTACCATTAAATTGATTTTGAGGCCAAGTAAGCATTCATTTATGCCATCAAGCAGATATACCCAACGTCAGGAGTAAGCTGATTAGAAAGACAGACTTATTTACAAACATCCTTTAATCATTGAAAGAGAATACTCATCATAACCTTCTGCATATCTGCATAACCTTCTTCTAAGCATCTTAGAGCATTGTGGAAATGCAATTAATAGCCTTTTTATGCTACTGGCAAAGCACTGTTCTTCAAAGATCAGTATCATGCCTGGTATTAGTTAGATAAAGATTAGGAAATGGGAGTTTGGCTCAGCCAACTAGGGAGCTGGCAACACCAAATTAAAAACATTTAATACACAATAACTGAGAAATTCCACCGATCTTTCTGGCCTTTTTTAGTTAGCAAAAGGGCAACAACTATCACCTCTAACTCAGAGAATAAATACATTTGTACTATCTAAAGTATAGAGCATACCTTTGTCATGGTGATGCCAGCCTCCTGCATAGTAATCCAGGAGTACTTGAGGAGGGTTCCAGGTGTCCAGAATATAGTCCACCTGATGCTGTTTACGCCACGTTAGTGACTGGCAAAGAATCTCTCTAGCTTTATCAATGTTGAAGTCCCGGGCACGCAAAAATCGTAAAATGTGCTCATCCTTTGGAATCTATTAAAAAAAAAAAAAAATCATATTCAATGCTTGTAACGAAGACAAATGAGAAAACAACAGAAGCTGAAGAAGATATAGCCCTGAGGCAGTGCAAGGGGACAGCATAAAACACTGTGAGTACCTAAGCAAATCATTCTTCACTTGCAATAAAATCACAAGTGCCATCAGGTATTGTGGCTACCTTGATTTGAGGGATGTAATTTAAGAAACAACTTTAACCTAATCACTTACAGTTGTATGATCTTTATGTATGTACAGTAGTCCAATTTATATGAATCTGGGGGCAAAGCACAAATTGCATTTCATTGCTGAGTAAAAGAAAGCCTGGAAGCCAAAGTATATCATGTGAATTGCAAGCTATGGAAAAATTCTAAGACTACAGAGCTTTCAGTGCTCTGATGGGTCATGTTATCTTCCTGTCCTTAGGGACATAAATTTAAGAATGTTTGGCCAAAAATGGAAAAAGGAGGCTATCTTAGAATTAGGCAGACTTGTAAAACTGACATCATTTCCCTGTGCTGGACCATTGACATTCTGGGAGGCAGTCATGCTAATCGTTTAAGCACCTCAGTCAGCCAAACCAGCTGGACAGTTGCAACAAACTCCTTTTATTGCCAGTGGGGAGATTTAATTTAGCTGTTCCACTTCTGCAGGAGCCTCTCTCTCTCTCTCGACCGAACAGAGGCACTTAGCCAGGACCAGATGAGGTGTGGTATGATGTTTCATCCAACTCGCCTTGCATCTCACACATTCTGCAATGAAGAGCCACACGAGCCTAACAAGAACTTACTTTGCCCTTGTGTGTCTCCTGCAGCCATTTCCTAAGCCGAATGAGGCAGCTTTCTTGCATTGGTGTCAGGTCACCCAGATAACGCTTGATGTAGTCTGCATCTAGTTTGTCTGAAAGAAGATATATATAAGATTAGAGTGGTCACAGCTGGCTCAGCTGCACATCAGAACCACAGCACTGTGAGCCCCAGCAGCCCAAACAACCCCAGTCCAACAGACAGGCACACAGACAGCAGTACCATCAGGTGTTCCAGCCGTAGGCTCCGCTGGGCTGCTCGAGGTGTTGAGGATCTCCTTGCTGTTCAAGGCCTCCTTTGTGGCAGAGTCCGGTATATTAATGGCAGGGGAAACCGGTCGTCTCGTGTGGGACGTGCTGCTCTCCAAATTACATGCAACAGGAGGAGTCCAGCGAGGAACAAAGGTTATTCCTTCTTCCTCCAGCTGCTTCAGGTAGTATTCTATTATTTCTTTTCCCTTCAAAAAAAGAATTTTTATTTTAACTAATAAAAATTGCCATTTAGACACAAAAATGAATTGGGTTGGAAACCCATTAAATGTCCAAATCTTTCTAAAGATTCCACTTCCAAATACAGACACACACTTTGCCCTAGGCTAAAAGGCAGGCAGGCCAGTTTTTTCAGGGCAGCAACCTGTTACTTCACTGCAGCGACTCTGTTTTTTTTTTTTTTTTTAAGTTAGAGCCAGACACCTCCTTCATGACGTTCAGCTCACCTTTTTAATATTGCTGGTGTACTGCTTCATGGCAATCTTTTCCACTGTGCTTTCAAAACCAAAGAAAGATTTTATGTCCAGACTTGCTGACTGTTCAAAACAGGTCCAGTCTTCATTGTCAGGATGAACCTGTTGGTTAACAGGAGGATGTACAGTTTAGTTACCTCTTTGGTATTTATTTTCTCACAGTATTTTAAATGGTTATCTCATGTTTTTCAGATTCACAAAGTCAAAAGTGTCTAAGTGGAATTTTCAATCTTTTGCTTCCTTTAAAAACACTGATGGAAAAAGGGAACACTGTGATGGCTTCTCAGATTCTTGTTCCTCAGCATTGCTTTCTTCTGTCTGCACCAGACAAGACTCAACAGACTAGCACATTTGTACAATTTACAGCATTTCATTCTTGAAACCGGTCCTCAGGACAGTCACAGCCCATTCGTGGAGCAGGTAGTATAGCCCACAGTGCACTCTGGGCTGTTGCAACTTGGGCTGATAAGACAGTAGCAAATATAGTGTAAGATTTCCAAGCCCTGCAGTCTAGACATGTTTGCAAAGGCAGACTGCAACAGACCATTCCCTCGCTGACCTACAAAGTTCCTTAATATTTTGTAGACAGAGGTATTTTACTTTGTTCTCTTATGTTAGTACTAAAGAAAGAAACAAAACCCTTTCATTTGGTTTGCAGCTGAACAAGCTGGACTTTGCAGCTACTCAGGAAGCCTTTTCTACTTTCTCACGTTTTCATGCTTAGAGCATCTCAGCTAGTTCTCAGATTTTATCATAATTAGCTGACAGATGACAACCAATTTCAGTCTGTACCACAACTCTGAAGAAAAATGTTTTTTTTCTAAACTCTTTTCAGCTAAAAGAGAATTGCCTAAGGATGTTCTGATCTGGCTCTGAAATCCTGGTTATATAAAAGCTTCTTGGCAGGCTGGAGTGTGCAATTGCATGGGGGCATACCAGAGCCTGTACCACCTAAGCAAGCACAAGCCATGAAAACAGCCTGTAAGAATGTTTCCCTTCAATCATAAATGGATTATTGTATAGTTGAATTTAACTAAAACATAATTTTACAAAACAATTTCTTCTTGAACTGTGTTACCAGCCATTGATCATTACTTAACTGAATCCAGTATGGGCAGGGAGAAGTATCGTGTTTTGTATGCATTTACCACACATACTTTTTTTTGCATAACATTTTCCCTGTTTAAAGGGATCTTCCACAGAAAAAAAAATGCAGGCAGAAACACATTTTTAATCGGAAATTGCACAGTAATTTTTTTTTTAAATCACTTAACAGTGTCAAGCAAGTTTCCCCTGACCTTTTAAGCACGATTTTGCCCACAACACAAAATATTTATTACCTGCACTCAAAAAGATTGCTACAATGCAAATAATCAGGTTCCAATTGCCAGCTAAGATTTGACCTGTAACATCCACTCCAAATATTACTTCTACAAACATCTATTGTACTGGTCTGTGGCTGTTTGATAAGCCATAAAGCAAAAGCATGCCCACAGTAGGAAGCACCCCACCACACTCCACTGCACCAGAAAATGAAGTCCAAGGAAAACCACAATGGAAAGAACTAGGTTAAAACATAGCTGACTTGCTGCATATTTGTCTGGAATTGCACAGAAGGCAAATAAGTCATGTTCATCTTTCCTTTAACAGCTCTGTCAAGGTATCATCAGCTTCAGGGCCCGCCCTGCTACTACAGACCATAGAGTTGCCTAAACAGAACTGTCAAACGCAGCAAGTTATTTCACTCTTCGGCAAGATAAGGTGCTCCACAACAAGGGTGTCAAACTGGCTTCGTTTCTTCAACTCAGTGTTAGATTTAGCGCTAACAACAATTATCACTCAGGCTGTTGTGTTGGTTATTTTTTCTCGTAAAGCAAAAGCCAAGAACAATCCAACTTCTGTTTGAGGAAATCTAAACACTGACTTAATTCCATCTGCAGCACCACCAAGCGCCTGTTACTCACTGTGTAACAGCAGTGTTCATTAATAATGACTCTGTTGGAGAAGGTTTCGTTGTAGGCCTCAATATGCAATGTCCGCTCTCGCCTGTTCAGGGAATTCTTCTGGACAAAGTAGACGTAATCCACTCCTGCAATCTGAGGAAAATGTCACAGGCTCTGTTAAGGTATAACATTCATGTGATATGATTTTAAAAAAATAAAAGACACTCCTTCAAATCTACCTACCTTTTTCAATAGCCGGGGTGCATCTATATCCAGCTTGCAGCGTCTTTCAATCACGTGGATAGCTTCATCCTCGCTCTTGTATTCATTTACAGTGTCACTAGCTACAAACATAGGTATTAGAGGACATGTAGGAAACCTTCTTTCATATGCCTGTAAAGATAGAGAAGAAAACAAAGACAGTTAATTCTTGTGTGTGTGGAGGTTGCCTTTCATTGACATAACCAGATTTTAAATTATGACACTCCTGGTCCTTTTCATAGTAACAGCTGAGCCTTCCACCTCTTCTTCCTGATGTCCTGGCCACAGCTGAAAATGCATGTTCTAGACAAACCATTTATTAGGGTATCCCTCACACAGCCCTTTTTAATCCTATAGAAAGCATTTTTTAAAAACTATACAGGAAACACCTTCTTCTCTCACATCCTGCAAAGCAATTTACATACAGTGACCATCCTCTTTTCAGTATTAACAATAAACCAAAATCTTAAGACCCTCTATTTCTAGAATGCTAGAAGAGAAAACAATGTCTTTGGTTAGGAAAAACCCACATGCTAATTATCTGTGCTCCACCAAGATGGCTAGAGGGTTTCCCATACAGCTCCCAAAGGGCCAATAAAACCATTTCAAAGCTTATTTCTTAAGTTAATCAAACTCTCAAGTCACTGCTGCACAGGGTATTCCTAATGATTTCACTACACCTTTTATCAGTTTACAATTTTGACAACAGATGGCAAAGCTTTCCAACAAAATGAGTCAATTTAAATGTTTTGCAACACAGCAAAGAAACTCATAGCCCTGAATCTAGGTAAAAAAAAACACATGGTCATAGTAACGAGTGGATCTCAAGTGACACACACAGAGGTATTGGTACAAATCAGAAACCCTCATCAGAAGCCTGGGATCAGGAAAGTGGGAGTTATTTCTGTTGGAAAAGCTCCACCTCCTTACTCAATTTGGCTTTTTTTTTTTTTTTTTTAATATTTTATTCCTCTATGGTAAAAGGGTAATAAAATAACTATTTCTCTAGCCTGCTTTTCAAACCCTGAACTCTTTCCTTTTTGCTATGAGTACCAAAAACCTTGTCAGCTTTTGGGAAGAGGATTTGCAAGGTGTTTGGACATGCAGAAGAAAAAAATCCAGTAAAATAAAGTAAATCCGAGCACACGACATGCAACTTGAAATTATTTAAAGCACTAAAACACACATTAGCCCTTTTAAATAATAATAGCTCTTTATTTAGCTGCTGGGTCATGGCAACAACATCTCAAGAGGGAGATGGTGTAGAAGAAAACAAGCAGCAGCTGCAGAGTACGCAGCAGTGGCAGAGGAAAGACAAGATCTCTTAATTTTTCCTCTGTAAGATGATAAATACATAATTTGCTAAAAGTGTTCAAAAGTGGCAATGTTACTATGGCGATGGTGGTGCAATGCACTAAAACAGCGCCAGCTTCTCCCCCTCACCCCCCATGCATCTTTCTAACACATTTTTTCACAGCATGATTATCCCAAGCACAAAAGGCTCTTCTGTAACACGCTATAACTACAACCAGTGACTACAGACACTCCATTTTTCAAAATGTGGCTCTGCACACGACTGGTTTTGTTTGTATTAATAGAAGTAATTTCTGGGTTCAGAGATGCACACACAACAGTGACAAAGCAGCAGTGCTGTAACGCAGTAACAAGCACAGAAAGAAAAAGTTTCACAGCTCCAAGAGAAAGGGAGGATGGGTCCTATTAATACATGGTGTAAGAAGCTGTGTTTCTCATTTATTTCTTTGATGAGACTTGTTTCTCTGGACAGAAGGCGATATATTTGCCAGGCACTCATGAATTTCTCAGCTCCTTCCCCAAGTGAGTGAGAATGTTCTTTCTAAATTAATCATTATTGCAACTATATTAAGACAGAGGTTAAATGCTGCCCTAAGCTAGGAAAGGAGCGGATGCAGGAGGGGGCAGGGGGGAAGACTGCCAGAAAAAGCAGGGTAAGTATTCCTGTTTTTCAGGCTGCTCCATTTAAGAGCTCTTTGAGAACCTTATACTAAAATAATTATCTACTCTTCCTTCCCTTCAATGTTACAAAACACATATAACATTTCACAAAGTATTTTTACACTTGGATGACAGAACTTTCCCCATTTGAGTAACCCCCTTTACAAGCCCTTTCAAGTCTCCTTCCTTGCACATACTGATGAGTTCCTCATTCTTCAACATGCTTCTTATTCAACCTGGGAACAACAAAAAATTACAGTGTACCTGCTCAAAACTGTTTAACCAAACTGTAAAGCAAGAAAATCCTACCTAAAAAAGCATGTGTTCTACTGAATGGGAGAGCCAAGCTGAATGCGTTCAGGTTGGAAAAGAACAAAATAATTAGCTGTCAAAAACTGACAAGCTTAATGCTTAGATCAACAGAATACTTGAAAGTTTCGGACAGATTAACAGCAACAAAAGCTTCTTTCTTTCCTAAGGACATGCACGCACAAACACTATTGAAAATTGTACGTAGACAATTTTATTTAGTTCTTTAACTGGGCTGTTTTTATTTAAGTCACATACAATTGCCAAAGTATTTCTGCAAAGCATCACTTCTCAGCACAGCCTTGTCAGAGGCTCTGATTAGAGTAAGCTTTAGCTGCTTTAGCTGCACTGAAAATATTGCATCTGATTTAAACCTGTGCCCTGTAATTTTCCATAAAGCACTCAACAGAGTTGCCACTTCCACATGCAGTGAACACAGGTCTCCTTCACCCTGCGGAGCAGGCAGGAAAAAGCTGCTAGAAACCATTGGATCCTGGCAGATCTTGTTTCACCATGCATAAAAACAGCACAGGAAAAAAAAGTTTAATAGCACAGAAACACCAAATCAAAGAGGGGTTGGAAGGATTCTCCAGAGACCATCTGGTGGCCCAGGACAGGGTCCAGCCAGATTCTGAGCATCCCCACAGCCTCTCCGAGTAGCCTGTTCCAATGATCAATGACCCTCACAGGGAGGAAGGATTCTGGGGGGTTCAAATGCAGTTTCCTCGGCATCAGTTTCTCTGCCACAAAGAAGAGTTTGACCCCATCCTCTTGACACTATCAGGTGTGTGTGTATATATATATATATATTTTTAAACCACATTCCAACTGGTCTGTTCCTCCCCACTAAGGAGTCCCAGCTCTCTTGGTCTCTCCTCAGGCAAGAGATGCTCCTCCAATCTCTCAGTCATCTTCGTGGTCCATCACTGGGTTTGTTTCAGGAGGTCCATGTCTGCCTGGCACTGCAGAGGCCAGATGGGATATGGTGCAACACTACCTGATCAGTACAAGATCCTGGGTCAGAGCAGCACAGGTCACCAAGACCAGACTTATTAAAGGAGAGCCTGCAAAGATTAAGAACAGTCAGGTGCTTTTTGTTTCCTAGCAATAAAATCCAAAGGATTTTGTGGTTTAAATCGAAAATTGTCTCAAGCCCAGCTTTGCATACAGAAAACAGCTGCATTATGCAATATGTCTTCAAGAGATAACAGTATCATGTAAATGCTACATATATATTTTTACTCTGTGAGGCTGCTGCTCAAGGATTAATTTTTATGCTCTGGGAAGGATGCTGTAAAGGCATTTTTTAATTTTACACCAATACTCAGGTGCATTTAAAAATCTGTGGAGAATCCCATTTCACAACACTAAAAGAAACAGGTGTGCATATCCTCAAAGCCTCTGACCAGTCTTGGGCTTGCTATTAAAGACACATCACATTTTCAGCCAAGAGAATCATGTATGTACAGACCTATCAGAAAGAATTCACACCTGCAATTCTGCTGTTCCTTAAGAACGTACTTGAGCTTTTCACATCAGTCCCAGAACATTTATGTACCCACGTATACCAAGAGCTTTACTTCATGGAAAACACAGAATAGTGAAGCAACTTCAAATTAACAGGTTCATTACATAAACCTGTAACTTTCCTAATGCACATTAGCAGTGAACTTCATTTCAACCTGTATCAAAGAATCTCTTCCAAGTACTTCACCTTGCAACTCATGTTCTGAGCACAGTCAAAAGAGCAGGAATTTTATTTTTGTTACTATTATTAGCAATAATGGAACCCTTTCAAAATACAAGGGTTAGAGTTCCATTTAGGTACAAGGCCAATCCAACTTTCAAGAGGATCAAAACGGTGATACAACTTTTTGCTCTTCAAACATAGCCACGGCTAGCAAAATGTTGACAATTGAAGATCAGACATTTATTCAGTCCTAGGTGGAAAATGCAAGTCATACTAATCTGTTCAGAGAAGCTGAACAATTTATTTGCACAAACGATACCTGGCTTCTCTGATCAGATTAGTATGTTCACTAGGTAGCAAATTCTTGCTATCCCAAAGGCCCACATTCCTGTTTTAAAGGATAGGGATTGTATTTCCATTAGATGACTCAAAAATCAATTTGCAAGGTAAGAAAATCAGACAAAACTTGTAAGAAATCTTACACAGTGCCATTATTTCCACAGTAGCTGAATGCTTTGAATAACACTTTTAGTCTGGTGAAGTGTACATAAGGGCTGTAGTTACCATTTAGAAAATTTAAGTATGTCAAGTGTTTTCTTAATAGCTTAATTGCATGAACCAGGCTGCTGGGAGGTTGTATTTCTTTTCAATGTTTTCTGATTGAAACTGCACGAACAGTAACCTTGTAAAGAGTAGCTCTACATCCTTCCAGTGTAGCCTGAGGGAACATGAGACATTTTGTCAATCAAAACAGTCGTCTTCTTGTTTTGTATGCTACATGTGAACTTTTAATTTATGCTTGCAACACCTGCTGGTTGCTGATCTCCAAGTGCATACCAATACTCATCGTGCTTTCCTATCCATTGCAAATATGTGCAATTTCTGAATTATTCATAAACCTAGAGGAAACAGGAATGGTCACACGAGCCCAGACCACATTATACCAGCTTGATCATTCTGGCATAACATTCCTCATTCCCACCTTATCCCCCATCAGAGCACTAAAGATCAATAAGAAAAATGCTGATTTGTGGGAGACCAAGAGGCTTCAAAACAGCAGCTGTATTTAAAAAAAAACAACAATTTTGAACACATAAATCAGTAAATATCTTCCCATCCCTCATATACCCCTGTTCACTCCTGTTCATTAGTCTTTTTACAATTAATTATTTAAAAGAATTATACTTTTACAAAGAACATGTATATACCTCGGAGCAAAACCCTACTAGTTCACAGGTTAGTAACCAATTTGGGGCAGAGGGGGAGCAGGAGAAGAGGGAGAATTTCTCTTTCAGCAGCTGCCTGTTTGAGCAGGCTTAAAGTGCAATGGTGGAGACTTCCATTTAAGTGCTCTCCTCGAGAGCAAGAAGTTATGTTCTCATTTCTGTGAGCCACAGGCTGTTTGACAGTCTACAAAGAGTTGCCTTTGGACAAGACCAGGAAGGCTTTAGTCACACAAAAGTGAGCGTAATTTAGGACTAGCCACCAAGTATGGAAGAAGAATCAAAATATGAATTACTGTGCATCATCTGAAACAAACACAAAAAAAAATTAACACACAAATCCTTATTCCATGACAATATGTAGTCCTGTAATTAAGCTTATCCCTACACCCCCTTTTTTTTTGGTAAATTTTGGCCCAATGTCTCCGCTGTGAAAACAAAACTAATCAGACTTTCCAAGTATTGGGATGATACTGCACAATTGCTATTTGTATAAAAACTGCGTATTAGATGCAAGAGACCTTCCCTATTCCTTTTCAAGGGTACAGAGATTATGACTTGCTTTAGTTTACAAGGGGAAAAAAGAATGTGAATTCAAGACTCATACTGCAATTTCTGAAGTAAGTTTTAGTTCTAATTTTAACCTTTTTTTCAGTCAAAAACATGCTATGCTTGCTCCAGAGCTTAACCATCAGTGACTCTTTCTGGCAAAGCTGCCGGCTATCGCAGCAAGATCAGCAAACAAGATGGTTGCATAACAAATTATCAGTGAACTACATTTAAGCAATGTGAAAGCTACATTTAAGCACTGAGAAACTACGTCAGAAAATAGCTGGTATAGGGGCCCTTTGTCTCAACTAAGGGTAATAATTTTTTACCTGAAAAATTTACTTCAAATATTTCAGGAATAAAGAATAAGCAGACAGCAAACATTCATTAAAGAGAAAGTTCCTACATTATATTTTTTGTTTAAAAAAATACACCAAATCTTAATACTCCTTTGTTTTACCTTCATTTTGGTGGTGAAAAAAAAATTCTCCCCCTCCAAAAATTTCAGTGAAAGGAAAATCCAGCCTCTGCAAACGAGGCTCTGCTGGCAAAGGGTGCGAATAGCTGAAAAGAACTGGCAGAACATTCACTTTGACAGGCAGGCAGATGGCTCGGTGGGGACAGCTCTGGCTCATGGTGGGATTTATTCTGGTGGTTTTCCTGGAGGACTGACTGACATTCACCTGTTTCTAAGTAACCTCTTATCCTAAACTACAAGATCTTCCACACACTGCTACATCAGCAGCTACATCCTGGTCTTACTTCACCTTTGTCCTCTTCCAGCACTCCCTCTATTACAATCCAAAAAGCAATTTCACCCAATTGTTGCTTAATTTGTTCACAAATAGGAACGTTCTGTTCACTTATCGTTCCCAGATAAAAAAATAGGTCTTTAAGTATTGGCAACAAAATTATATCCGAGAGAAAATGACCTACTTTTCCATAGGTAAAAGTACTAACAATAAGACTAGATGAGAAAGATAAGCTTTTTAGGTCTTAAAGATTTCTTCTTGTTTACTCCCTAAGCGAACAAAATGCTATTGATCAGGACTCATTAGTATATTTAGAATGTAAACTCACAGGTCAGAGAACAAGTAGTGCCTTACTTTCCGTGTGCCATGCAAAGCAAAGCCCCCCAAATAAATTAAACAGCCCAAACACATGCTAAATAACCCCCAGCTTTAAACTTAAAAAAAAAAATTAACTAACTTTTATAAAGTGGGCTACAAAAGGTTTATATAACTAAGCAGAGTGAACTACAACCGGTTTTCATTCATGAAGTTTTAATGGGGGGGGGGGGGTAGCAGTTAAATACAGACTACACAAATGCACAACCCTAATTATGGGACAGGTACTAAGGAGAGCCTCCTATGCTTAGATTATGTTCAGCAATTCTAATTAAAGGTTGATTCACTTTTCAAACAGAGCGAGTAGCTTCAAAAATAATCTCAGATGCTCTCTAATCTAGTGAGCAGAACTTCTAGGTGAAGAGCATCTGGGAAGCCAAGTTGGTATTAACTAGCTTAAGAAATAATTGCAGCATGATACTCAGATTCTAAGATGAAATGCACATTCATTTTACTATGCTGTTTAAGAGATGCCCCCAAAACCTTTAGAACATTTCTGCTTTATTTAAAATGTTCTACTGAAGCAGTGCTCAGATTTCTAACTGAGGTCTCTCTTATCTTTGAAACTTCAAGGGCTCAGCTGATTCAAAAGAGAGTAAAATACCGAGGCAGACATGACGATCCCAGGCTATTTAGCTCTGCACAGTTCTCTAGATATTCACCATACTCACAGAATGGGTTTACTTTTTATTTCTTCTCCCAGGTTGGTTAGTGGGCCTTGCCACAGGCAAAGCAGACAGAACTGCTGCTTGAGCCCTAGAAATACAGCAAGGAAGGTCTCTGCTCCTCACACCCATCCTGCACAGTTTCAAAGCTAAAAATGCAGCCAAGTTTGCCTGAAAGCAAAGAACTCACCTGCTTTAGTTCAAGCTTACTTTGAGGCTGTGAAACTTCAGAAACAAATTAATGTTTGCTTTCGGATCACCATTTTAAACAACCCATGTTTATATATCCTAAGAATAGCTTGTATCGGTGGTACCCAGGGCAAATCAAAACCACCTTTCAGAACAGAGGCTCTGAACAACTCTACAAGGAACAAAAGCAGACAAGATTATCACTAATGGTGAGTAGCAACACTTATCTCAACACGGCTAAGTGGACATAGTCCAGATCCTTCACCACTGAAGACGTGGAAGAGACTGAATGAGTGTGAAGAGCTTCATGTTAAATTTCAGACATAACAGTTTACACATGTAGCCAGCCATAAAAAAGAAAAAAAAAAAAAGAAAAAGGAAACATCACTGAAACGGGATTGCAAGTGGAGCTGTATTCCAAGCACTTAGAGGCAGGCTTACATGAGCACATCACACCACTGCCCTTGATTTCTGACAACAGGACCTTTCATGTGTTAACGTGGCTACAAAGCACTTTGGTGAATATAATAGGCTCCCTAATGCACAAATACTGCCTTTCTGTTCACCTCCTTAGTTCAAGCAGCATTTCCATGGTTACAGTGTTGATTATTATTGGCTTTAAATACCTTCCAAATATAGATCAAGTGCACAGCTTGGAGTTTTAAACAGCCCTAATAACAACCATGCAGGCTAGTTCTTGTTAAGTTAGTTCAAATCCCTCGAAGGAGTGTAATGCACTCAAATCCCGTGCCACAGTGTCACCTGAAAATTTAATAAGCAAACTGTTTATTAGAGCATCCAGGCCACTCACAGAAGTAACCAGAAGTGGCCAGACCTTTATGAAACCTCATGCACAGTATTCCAAAATTTCTGCACCTGTCAAACAGGTTCTTTTAGCTTGTACTTAAGATTGCTTGCAGGATGCTGTGCTGGGATAGCATTGAGAGTCTTACCCAAATTAAAATATAGTATTTACTGCAAAACCAAATACCTATGACCCATATGCACAGTAGAGGACTTTGGGATAGTGTCCCAGCTGCCAGTCACAATGACAGCATTCTTGCAGCGAAGAACTGCTCCAGGTGCTTACTGAACTCTGAGCATACCAAAGGAAATACTTGATACTACATATTCACAAAGCATAGACAGATTTGAGTTTAACTTAAAGAGACATTAGTCTGTTTACTTACAACTGCCCCAAACCAAAAGCAAGGCAGAAGAGAGGAGAAAAGCAGAAGCAAGGAGTTGGAGGGGAGCAGGAAGCTCTGGGGTAATCTTGGATTAGCACATAAAGGCTACAGGGGAAGTGAATCATAGCTTCAGAGTTGAGTCCAGCATTCTCTAGCCTGAGTATAAAGCTATTTTAATATTGCATTAAAATAATTTAGGATGTAGCATAAAAGCAGGAAATTCAAAGCAAGTCTACAAAGTAATCATCCATCTAAGTGCCATTAATTCACAGAATGTTACTGTAAATTTGCTGTTGAGTCATGCAACTGTGGTAACCAACTTGCAGGACAGAACGGGGAGCCTCAGACTTCTGCTTTTCTGCACCAGAAGTGCAGACACAGGAACCTCTATTCTGCAGAACTGTGTGCACAGCCAAGTCACACACAGGTTCTTTTTATGTCGATTACAGTTTTACCCCCTTAGCATATCCTTCATGCATGGATACTATTCCTTAGTAACCATTTTCATTTCAGGAAAGCATTCACACTGGAAAAATTTACTAGCAAATTATAGCAGAACAGTTGTTCCATACAGCTGCACATAATGCAACTAAAGTGGAAGCAGCGCTTAAACACCTAAGGGTCACTTTGCCTACAGGCAAAAAGACACTATCACCTCCCAAATAAACAAGCTCCCCAGGGATTTAATGCAATTGACTTGGTGCACCTGAAAAAGGTACAGCAAGTCAGCAAAGAGGACACAGTTTGGGGATACAGAACCTGACACGAGGACACGTGCTCACATTCCACTTTTCATCTCCAAAAGTGGATCTTTAATAACCACAGGCATGCCTCAACAGCACTTCAACTGCAAAGTGGTTTCTTTATAACAGATAGGAGTCATTTGTGGTTTGCTGAAATAAATCTGCACAGCTGCACCCGTGTAATACTTGCTTCTCTGTATGGGAGGCTAAACGTCCAGCTTCAGAGAGCAGATGAATGATGAGGGTGTGAGTTGGGGGAATGGATTTAGGGCCACTATAGAATTTAAGAGCTACATTCTCTTGCTTCAGATATTCACAAGAGGATCATTGATTCTTCTCCTCACTTCAAGAAGTGTAGAAAGCCTCAAAGGGCCAGGGCATAGTGCCACTCCACGTAATAAAGCAAGTCTAACATCTGCAACCTCAGCTACAACCTGTACACAAGCTTGAGACATGGGTCTCTAAAATAAGAAGATGAATAAAGAAGTTCAGCAAGCACCCCTCTTTTCCTCCTGTACAAAAAAAAAGGGAAGAAGGATAAAAAACACAGTAGGCTGAACATAAATGAAATAATTTCAACCCTCCTTTGCATTGGAATAATCTGGGAAAGTCTGATCAGACTAGTCTAGGTTGTGACAGGCAGATCAGCATCAAATTGCTGGATGGAAAACAAAAGTCATTGCTCTGGTCCAGGTTGCAAGTGAAGCATCAAAGACAGACTTTAATAGTTATGTTGTGGATATTTTATATGCTCAGTCCTTGGCTGACTTAGCATTGGTTATAGCAACATCAGATTGACTTGCAATTTTACTTTGTGTGTATTAAATGTATGCGCATATCTAAAAACGAGCATTTGCTCTCCCCATGTTGCAAGCAAGTCAGACAGAAATTAGTTCTGGCCCAGAAGCCATGTAGCTGTGCAAGCACACCACTTCATTTGACAGAACAATTGGAATCAGCTCCAGTAGCTTCTAGGATAGGAAGCTTGGATTCCAGCCCTAATTGCACAGGATAACTGCTTTGGATCAAGGTTAAAGGACTATGGAGAAGAGTCTGACCTCTAAAAGAGCGTCCCAGAAAAGCTGGCAACAGGCCAGCATAAAGCTTAAATGCTTGGAGACTATCATGGGATTACTGGGGAATGTTAGCTATTTTGGAGTACTTCCTATTTCCCTGCAACAACTGTAACAGAAACCTTTACACCACATAGAAACGTACCTTTCTTTAGAGTTTTAAGATACATTTTAAGATACACATAGTACATTAAAGGACTGTAAGCTATTACACTTGTCATACTCAGAGCTGTTAGGAACCATTACTAGTCCTGCAGCAGCTGAAAAAATGACAGCTATGCTCAATGTGGCTAACATCTTGCAAATACAGAGCACGCTGTCAAACTGAAGGCAAATTGTGGCATTTTGTTTCCCCAATCTTCTTCACAGAAATGCGTTTCTGGATCCTCCAAGTCACCAAGTATTACTTTAAAATTCAGCTGCAGTCCTACTATGTCTATGGAGGACCTATGTAAAGTGAAATATTCCTTACCAATCTATTGTTCCAGGCTTAAGACTAATTTTTAAAAGCTGGTTATCTTACAATCACAGATACTTTCCAAAAGCAGGACTATTGAAGCATGTTTTGGTCCAACATTAAACAACCTCCAGCCACCTTCTGAAGGGCTAAGAAACTTGCACTGCACAATGAACAGTCTCCTGATCTTTATTCAAATCACCCCCTCCTCCCCCCCAAGGCACCATGTGAGAGTTCAGTGGAACAGGTTTGACTCCATTGCCTCCCACTGCACCCACCAGGTCTCATTTGGCCCAGAGGCAACAAGTCTGTAAGTACTGCAACAGTGATATTGCTCCACCAGGAATATAATCAGTTCAGAAATCTTCCTAAGAGGGCAAGTTCAACACAAACAGTGTGGCTTAACTGAAGAGGGACAATTTCAGCTTTTGGAACCTGCAAAATATCAACTTCCAGGCAGAAACCAATAGTGTTCTATTAAATAAACCAATTTAAAAAAAATCTATTAGGTGCATCAAAATTTGACCATTCAATGATATCAAGGCAATGTCATCAAAATGCTGCATGCTGGGTCTGGGTCCTGCAGACAATTACCACAAACTCTTAAGTTAATAAATTTTTTTAAAGCATCTTAGCCAAAAAAATGTCCCACCACCTCTGTCGAATCAGGAGACAGCTCTAAAGGGTTGGGGGGCAGAGAGGTAAGGGAGGTCAGCAACACAGAAGGAAAGTGGCTCCTCATACACAATCTTGAGCTAGGAACCTTCAGAATGAAAAAAGAACTTAAAGCTTGAGGGAGATGCAACAAATCCACAAAACAGCAAGCAGCATGAAGCCTGAATGGCATTTTGCTGCTTATTCCAACATTAGGAGCAGGTGGTGTGAACTTGAACTAGGAAAAGCCAGGCTACGGATAAAGGAAGTGTCGGACAGCATGTCCCAAAGCACAGACACGAAGCAACAGGGCAGCATGATAGAGTTCACTTAGCTCCAGAAAGTTACTGGGCAAATGAGAGCTATCAGGACACACTGCCGTAGTTGAAAGCATATTCTGAAGCAGTAATTCCTTCTGCTTGTCTCATTTCTGCTCTCTTCCCTCAAGTCAGGCATTGCCACTAGCTACTGCCTGATACAGGGCAGATGACTAGAAATGTCATCTCTTGATGAGAACAGCAACACTGAGTTGCACCTGAAGGCCTAAAGTCCTTCTCCCCATGTCCAAACACATCTCTAGGATATCAATAACACAAACTGTAGCTGCACGATTGACATGTTAACATAATGCCCCTGAATTGACTTTGCCATGAAATACAAACAAAAAGATACCACCCAGCTTCAAATGATGAGCTAATTAAAAAAAGAACAGCCAAGATTCGATTCTTTTCAAAAAGCAATTAAACCAACATTTACATAAACATCAGTTCTCTCTTCTTTCCCCTCTGTTAAAATAAGGAAGTGCAAACAAAAGCAAGAATCGACTTAGCACAGAACAAACAAGTTGCATCAAATTCTGCTCATTACAGCATCAACGGCTGCAACATGCAGACCATGAAACACTTCAAAAGAAATAGGTAATTTCATAGAGCCATGAATTCAGTAATGAAGGCCTTATCCACAGCCCAATGAATTGTGCAGCAGAAGAGAGTTTTGCAAATTAAGAAATACAATTTAGAGTAGTTGAAATAGCCAACTGAATGTCCTCTGAAAGGGATGCTACTGACTGATGTTCCTGAACTGGCCTTAGTGTTTGTGGCATCCACATTTTGCACTAAATGAAGAAACACAAAACACAGGAAAGAGGAAGCATATTCATCAGGAAGCTACTTGTTCCCCTCCTGTTGTGGCATAAACAAACGGCAGCAGGACACACTAACATCCAGTGAATCCACTCACAGAAACGCTCCTTCTCAAAAATGAGATCTACGATTACCAGAGCAATAGGATCTGATTATTACAGCGGCAGCAGGCAGAGTAGCAAGTCACCTAGGTCAAGATGTTTGGATAATTCCACAATATTCAGTCTTCAAACTGTTACACAGACCAATCTGCATATATTCAAAAAACACATTACACTCAAACCTTGAGAGCATAAATCAATGGTGCCAGAATGAAAACAGTGCTGTAATTATCCAGAAGAAATAAGCAAGACCTACATAACCCTACAGATTTAAGTTTTTAACTAAATAAATCCAACTACAGCAAGGCCCTGAAATACCAATTTTAGAGATCCCAAATATACATAATTTAGTTTGGGAATTAAAACATTTTAAATCAAAAATTCAATTTTAATATAAAAGAGCAGATTCTCTTTATTCACTCCCACAATCCCTCTGTTAACACCAGAGGGAGTTAAAGCTGTTAAGTGCCAACAGCCCTGTGATATTTTTATTTTTAAATTTACCGATATATATTCTCTAAGCCTAATTATCATAAAAGAAAACCCAAGAGGAAGCCAAAACAGAAAATGTTCAGAATTCTGAAGTTTCATAAATGAATACAAAATAAGAAATCCAAATGGTCTGCTCCCAAGCTACCCCAAATTGATCATACTTTCTTTTATTTCTGATAAATACGGACACACTCTCCTTTACAGCAAGTCAGCTCAGAGTCCACACCACTAAGCTATTAAGCTCAATTTGCAAACACTGCAGTGCTGACTAATACCAAGGCTAATGAGGCAAATTTCTCATGGGCCTTCGACTTCCCGTTACAGCAGTGGTGTTCAACATTTGTCAGCTGCAGATCTCCAATTACCTCCATCATTACAGAAAGGTTCCTGCAGTGCAATCTGCAGTGCAACATGCACTAGGGCCTTGCTGACTTGCCTTCTTGGGGCAAGGTGCCACCACCTCACTAAGCTGGAGGGAAGGGGCAAAGGACCTGCTCCCACAGAGGAGCACTCCCCAGCCTGAGTTGAGCCTGTTGAGGAAATCAAGTCAGCAAAACATTTTTTTTTCCTTCTTTCTGAGAAATTTTTTTGCCAGCCTGAACTGCCTCACTGATGAGCTCAGCACCTTTGCAAGGAAAGCAAGGGCAAGCTGGTACAGCAGCTTGGCTAAAATGGCAAAACACATACCTGTTATCTTCTTCTGATCCTTAAAAAAGGCAGTCCACAAACCACAGGCTGAAAAACCTCCCTGGACCATGCTGAACACCAGTACTACTGGAGAGAAAGAAATGCTGACAAAAGCCAAGATCTCTGGACTAATCTTAAATTTTGATGGCTCATTGCTTGCTTCTACTCTTTTGGCAGCTTATGCCTTAAATTGCAGATAAGGCCAGGTGATATCAGGCAGACTTTCAAGCTATGTTGCCACTGTATCTTCTATCGGTGTGAAATCTTGGCATGACTTTCACCTCTAACATACCACTAATTCATTACAACTGCGCAAAGTTGCATGCAAACTAGCTGCGAGAAGGCAGAGAGGGATTAAATTACCTGTAATAGGCCCTACTTAACATTTACCTGAGCTCCAGCCTGACCCCACCTAAACTGTCATAAAACGTGAGATAAAATAGTTAATAATTCAGCCTAACAACCTAAATTCTTTATTTAGAATATATGCAGTTAATTTTAAACCAGATGAAAAAAATGAAGATCAACTGGGGAAAAAAAGAAAATAGATCATTTAAGGCCAACCTGTAATTAATTTTGTCATTAGCTAATTAAGAGATTTACCTGTAAATTCTCAACAGATTCAGTCTATATTCAGAGTGCAAGAGTTATAAGAATGTATCACCCCTCTCTCTCTCCAGAACCAGGGTGAATTCAATCTATGTGCAAAGCAAAATCCTGAATCCTGCTTACAAAACCACAATAAGCACCCTGAGTTCCAAAAACTGGATTCCGATTAAAGAGTGTTTCATGCGAAGTCCTCAGGGTTGCCTCCAATCCCTCAGGTTTCTCCTTCTCGCCTCCTCTTTCATTATACACTCATTTCCTAAAAAAAGGACCAAATAAAATATTCTGCTGTAGCAGCAGCAGTTCACAGCAGTGAATTCTCTGCAGAAATGGGAAGTGCACATTGCTCAAGCTGGAGGTACAGATAACAGTTATCTCCTATATCTACAGTCGATGTCTGGGACCTCTAAACAGCCCCTGACTGCATTTTTTTGTTAAAAAAATCCAATATTTCCCTACAATTTTTAAAGCCTTTGACATGTGCTTCACAATGGTTTACCACACATTAAAATATGAGCATGAAATCAGACCCTTTGCAGATCACAAGTGGCCAGGACTACAGAATCCGTTTCCCACTTCCTCTCTGCCTGTTTCCCATCTGTTTAACTTTGGGATTTTCAATGCAAGGATAATGCTGCTTGGCTTGATCGACTGATCCCATTGCAGCACTTCACACCAGCCTCACAGCTAACCCACACCTGCAAGGGGTGAAATAAGAGTCCTTTCAGAACGACACAACAGGAAGTTCTGATGCATATTTTTCTTCTATCAACACCTCTAAAAGCTAAAAACGTCAAACTGAAAGTGTAAAATTCTTGTTAAAAAAAAGCAGCAACTAAAAGCATTTGGTGAGCTAGGGAACTGCAGCTGTCAGCTCCAGTCAGGTCATGTGTTTGCCCACAAAAACAGGAAACAGCTAGCCATGGAAATATCTAAGCACATCATGAAATAACATGTAAATTGCACTGTAAGCAGGCTGCTAAATCAATATTTTTCTCTGGTATTTACCTAAGTCATGTTTAACCTACTGCTCACTCAAAACAAGTGACCCCAAATTAATTTCTCCTACCAATATATGTGGCAACATCAAAAACAACATAAAACATGCGTTAAATTACAGGCACTTACTCCAAAATACAAAATCCATGTGCAAAAGTATTTCACAACACTTCTACCAACCCCTTTCCAATAGCACCTAAGCCTGAACTTTCAGCAAAGAGAAGAAACAAAGCAGAGGGTTTGTGTCAAGAAAAAAATGAAAACAGTGCAGTAGATCCAAGAAAGGACACAGTTTGCTCCCTTTTGCTGCCCTCAATCCGCAAGCAGATGAAAAAATCTTTAGGTACACTTCATTAAGGGAATAAAATTACTTCTCTGTACTTTTAGCCTATTTTGTGCTTTCAAAAGCACTCTGAGAATGGCTGGCTTCCCAGCTTCCTTTTGCTGACCAGCTTGTCAGCCCTTCTTCGCATGAAGAATGGAATGCATTTTTCCCAAGGGGGGGGGGGGGGAAGAGATTAATAGGAAGAAAAACTGCATGCATTTATGAGCAGGTGTGGCACTTAAGTACACAGCTGATTTTTAAAAATGTCATTTTAAAATAATAGCCTTTAAAATAAAAAGATCATAATACAGCCTGATCAGGAAAGTCATCACAATCTAGATCAATGGATTACACTTTGTGAAACTGGAGATAGGTATATTTTCTTAATCTACTCTATCACTGAAGCATATTTATGTCATCTACAGTCTTATTTCTTCTCTATGATTTGGATATACTTAAATTCATACATATTTATCCAAACGATGTATTTCTTCAGATCCATGAACCAAAGGCAGTCAGTTATCCTGCTTTTCATGATCAGTATCTTATAAAAACACTATTATATTTAACTCGTTGAGACCGTTTTTTGAGGTACTTTAGATACTGTATAACAAAGGAAAAGTCAGATTTTTTAAAAATTTTGATGAGAATACTGACGTCAGTGGGAAAGATTTCATCTACAAGACAGTGCTGTTTTATATTTTAAAATAAAAACAAAGGTATTTCCAAAGCCACAAGCTCTTGACACTGACCACTAGTTTATCTAAGACTTTTCTTTATCATTTAACACCAGTGTCAGCTGACAAATGCCCAGCATTTAAGTAGAAACTTTTAGGTATTCAAAAAACAGCAAGACAGATTTGAAAATCTGTCTCCTGACAAAGGCATACATGAATAATATTAGCTTTCATGGAGCTACAAACTTAAAAATGCAGATTAACTTGACTAAAATTAACAGGACATCTTTAGAGCATGTTTACCATGTTCAGTCAAATTACCAGTCACAATTATTTCAAGAAATTAAGTAATTTATTGCTTTAAATAAAGGCTTAAAGAGCAATATGTTTTCCTCACAGTTTCCAGAAACTTGAAGAAAACCTCTGATCCCATGACAATGTGGTTTTCTTAAAAATCTTATTTATTTTTCATTTGCATAAATGCCACCTTTGGAATGCCGTAACAGCTGATTATTCATTATTTAATTTTACTTTGTAAATTAAATTCAAGGGGAATTATCTAATGCATGTTGGACAGAAAGTGAGCTCTGAAAGTCCCAAATTAATTCTAGAATCACGCGCGTTAAGGTTTCCAACATCACAACTGCCTTTTAACATGAAGAAATGCATATTCAACAAGGTTCTGACATTACTTTACACTTCTTTAAGCTAATGTTAAAATAATGTAAACTTTGTAAGCAGTTTCTCAGCTCTTCCCAATATATTTAACCTTGGTGACTTAACAAGCAGAGTCTAAGTAAACAGTTATTTTCCACATTTCTGCTACTTCGAGCATTCAACAGGAACTTCAACAAGAATAGGAGAAAAAATAGGTGATATTTTATTCAGTATGATGAACAATAATGCAGTTTGTATAAATATATATATATACACACTGTACAGCTATACAGTAGCTAACAGTTACATATATAGACATTATACACACACAGTTTTCAAGAAGCTGGTTATGACAGATACAAAACAGAGCAGCTAGAAGTCATCCCATCAGGTTCAGGAACCATTTGCTGAAATTCTATTGCCCGTGTTAGTCCTCTCAGAGTAAAATGAGTAATTTCTGGAGCCTTATCTCTTCAAGTTCACCTCTTGAAGTTCAGGAGATAGTTCTAACTGGGCACAAATCTTTTAATAAAATTGCTCGCTCTCAAAGCAACTTAGATACTATCTAAAACCCACACAATTTGATATTAAAAATAAATCAAGGAAAGCAGTTTATATTAAATTTGACATAGCTTCTCTTTAATGTTAAGGGAAGGCTAGAAGCACGCATCAGTGAATCTCATGCTTACTACACAAATTGGAAACTGATTATTTTTCTGAACAGTTTGACATGATCAGTTCCAAATCCCAGGAGTGACTCAAGCCTTCACATTATCATCCTAGAAAATCTTTAAGATTCAAATAGGCCTCACTGACTTTAGTGATCACTATCAACAATTCAGTGAATTGCTTGTTCAGTTTCATGGAACTCTCAAAAAAGGAAGAAGGAATTTACAGAGAAAATTGTTAAAACTTCTCAGCCCTTTGGGACCAAATCCAGACCCCTTGCAACAAGAGCCAAGCTAAAAACACCGGTATTTAAAAACACTTTAGCATAAATGACACTACTGCCTATCAATCCAAACCTTCTTTAGAGGTTTTTCACTGACAGATGAGTTTTTGTGGTGCAGGTTTAAAACTCTTTGAGGATAGATTTTCTTCAAAATATAAAGGGAAACAGAGGGGGACAGAGGAAATAAAAATCAAATATAAACATACTGTTAAAGTCCTATTTGCTGGTGCTTTCAGCTCAGACTTGGTACATAGGCAATTTTGTTCCTCATTTCAGAAGAGTAACTTCAAGTAACTTTACACTAAAATACACTTTGTTCTTGAGAACATACAAGACTTCCATCTCCGACAGACTCATATGACCATTTGAACACTCAGTATTTAACCAAGCAAAAACAGCAGCAGAAAATATCAAGCCACTGCATTGCTCATATTCTTTAAATAACTTAGCCCAGGGGAAACAAAATTCTGCCTGTATCAGAAAATGCATGAACAGTTTGGATAGATTATCACCAATAATTTTGATGTCTTAAAATCTAACAGCATACCAGAAGTGACATGACAGGATAAAGACATTTAGTCAGTGATCACATTCTGAACAAGCTCGTAGTGAGAACTCACCACCCTAACATGGATGAAATCAATCACACATTTTCACTAATCTAAACCTAGTCTCAGAAAGTATCATGTTCAGCTGTTTCTTTTTATAAACATTCTTGTCCTCTTAGTTCATCATTGTAATTTTTTGTCTATTGTTTTTTCCTGGATACATGCATAGTATAGACTTTTTCAGAAAGCAAAAAAAGACTTCAATGGCAGAGAAGACTCAGTATTTGTTAGATATCATTAGTGAAATGTAGTTATTGCCAAGATATAGAATACTGAAAACCCAAAGTTGATATTAACATAGTCAAAAGGGTTTCTAATTATAAACAATAATGCATTGTGAAAGATCCTGCCATGACCATTTGGATTCAGAATATTCCTTAAAAAAAATCTTAAAATTATTTTTGGTATCAGGCCAACAGCAAGGTAAAGATTTTTCAATTCAGGAAACAAGATTTTTTGTTTACCACTGTAAGAACAAGAACCAATATACCTTCCTGAAGGTAAATAGTTAAGTACACAGCTGATTTTTAAAACTGCTGAAAATCTAGTTGTAGCAGTGTAGTAAGGTACAAAAGATCTTCAAGTTATCATCACAGCCACATGCTTCACCACTCATGAGAATAGCCACTCTCTGCCTTTATGTGTTTGCAAGGCCAAGACCTGCACATGTAATAATGGAAGCAGCTTCAGGAATACGATACAAAGAAACTGAAGCATCCCATGCAGAGTGATTTAATCCTTATTTGCCCTGTGACAGCAAAGGTTTGCTTCTGTAAGAACCTCTACACTTCAAACCATTTGATATATCAAATATTTATACTATGAACACAATCAGAACTGTTCTCTGAAGCCATTAAACATAAAGCTTTCACCAAACGAAACAAAATGATTATTTATATTTTAACTGTTCCTCACTGGGAATGAGCTGATCTGACTGTTGCTTCTAACTCCTGAGAGCCATATAACTGTGTTTTTGGTTAAATATACTTAGAAATGTAAAAAATCTACTTCCTTGTTATTTTTTTTTATATATGAATATAGAAAATAAACAAGAAAAAAAGAAAAAAAGAAAAAATATAGGGAATTTCAGGAAGTTTTTCACTCTTTTCTGGCTACCCCTTATCATATCAGCACACAAACCATATCAACCACACATTCAAAAGGATTTATCTGACCACCTAGCCAGAGATCTTTCCCTCACTCTCCTCCCCACAAAATTACTGTTGCTCTAAATACTTTTTCCTCTCTCATTCCAGGGTTCTTATCCTTGATCTCTCCTCTGCTGTCTCTCCCTGCAAATTCTATAATTGAAGACACAGTCGCAACAACTTTTTAATCAACAAACTTGAAAATTTCTCCCATGCCAGAATTAGATTGGGAGATTATTGCTCCCAATAATCAACACATTAGTATACTTCAAGCCCACTTTTGCATGCAACTTCAAAACAGACTTGACCATGAACTTTATCTAAACATTGGAGGTGAAAGAGAGAAGAAAATACTATGCGCAAAAAAAACCTCTAGGAAAAGTGGAAACTGAAAACATGTAGCTCATATGTTGTATGTCTTCTCTGACTTAGATGTTCTATAGCACCTGTCAAATCGGGTTAAGTACTCAGCAACACAAGGAACTATCAACAAGAAAACTATAGTAAAAAGTAGTACTTACAGCCATAATTAACTCAAAAGGGTGTTTATACACCCGCACCGGGGATTGATACTTCTGCACCATGGCTGCAGTTTGGTGTGATCAAGTTAGATCTGAAAAAGAAATGTTTAAAATCACCTGTCAAACACAGAAGCCTGTTTCCACCTTACATTACAGATAATCATTCCATGCATGATACAGTGTTAGCAATTCTATGGGAAAATCTCAACAGTTCCCTGAAAACTTTTTTTTGGAAGAAGGAGGGGAGGTTAATTAGGCTATTTTTTAAATTTATTTATCACTCCCTCATAGCACCTGAAGAGCTCTCTACTTTAGTCAGAAGTGACTTCTTGTAATTTCTTCCAAAATCAGACAAAATCAGCACATTTTCAGCCCATGCTTTAGCAGCACTGTTTTAACACACTTCACAGTCATTCACTCCGAATCGCTCACTCAGGTGACTAGACTTCCTGTGTGCTGCCTGCTACCAAATACTGCTAAAGGGAGAGCAGCCCTGCCACGTTAAAAGCACAATTTGGGAAGAAAAAAAAAAAAAAACCTATCAGCGAATGGGGAAAAAAAAAAAATGGGGAGGATTGCTCCAGCTAGAAAAAAGAGAGAACCCCAAGCATTAAACACTATTGCTTTCCAAAAGAAAAATAAAGTATCATTACAGATATTGTGTTCTCTCACCACTTGCCATTTGAAAAAAGAAATATAAATATATGATTGTTGAGAGGCTGAACTTCCTGAGGAGGAAGCAAGTGCCGGTGAAGTTACACACATGCCAGACGGCCCCCAAAAAACTCCCTGGGAAGAAGAGAACCGAGCACTTTTACCTGCTTTTCCCAGCAGAGAGCACGGCCCAAACTTCTCTCGAACGCAAATTAAGTTAATTGAAAAACGCTGGCACCGGCGAGGGCCGATGACAGCGCGGGCCGCGGGCCAGAGTAATTTGGGAGAGAAACGGGTTTAATAAAAGAGGCTGCTGCAGCCTCTGCCCCGCGATGCGCTGCGGGAAGGTCCTGCCGGCTTCAGCCCTAGGGAGAGCCGTAAGAAAGTTCCCAAGAGCTTCAACCGAACCGCTCCGTATTTAAAAAAAAAAAAAAGGAAAATAAATAATACATAAATAAGCGAAACAAAACCGGAATCCGCAGCAAGCCCCGCTCGCTCGGACGGCACCGGGCAAGTCCCGCACGCAGAGGCGCCGCTTCCCG
>VWPW01004720.1:548859-618377 GCA_013389825.1 Crypturellus undulatus | reverse complement strand
ATATGGAACGCTTCACGAATTTGCGTGATTTCAAAACAAGACTAAAACATGTTTGTTTGTTTGTTTCCCCCCCCGCCCATCCATCAATAACACATCAATAGCATAGCTCTTTTAGCTGCCATTGGCCTTGAGTTTCACTTAGGCTATTCTAGAGCTCACTCTGGAGACAGGAATTTCTTGAAGGTCTTGATTTTTGTTTTGTACCTCAATACCAGTTATGGAATCCATCCAGGGATGACCAACTAAGAGGTTTTTTTTAGGAGAAAGGTATATTGATTGGATATGGTTTTAAATGACATTTTATTAAAGTGAGGAGCTTCTCATTAACACCCTGTTCAGGGTATATGGTCTTCAAAGAATGGTCTCAAATGCAGATGAAAGTGTACAATGATTTGCATTTCCAACTAAGTCTTTCATTCACAATTTAAAAATTGCCAGTAAATGCGCAATTAATTACATGACAACTTAACTTTAACAGCTCTTTTCTGGATCAGATAAAATAACTCACATTTTTTTCATCTTGTTAAATGATGCTTCAGTGCTTCGTGAGAGCAGTTGTAGGGCCATATCATTAAAAATACATGGATAGGAAGCTGCTTCTGTTTTCTTAATATGTAGTACAAAATGGGGATCACTTTTTATTCACTTTATTTCAGATTTTAAAACCTTACATTTCATAGTAATTTATTCAACACAAGGAATAAACAAACGTGTTGTTTTTCCTGAAGTTCAAGCCAAAAGTATCATATATGAACACAATCTAAAAATAGGAATTTTCAAAAAATGGTTACACAGGTCCTTGACCTATACAAAGGACAGAAAAATTAAGGTCTTTGAGAAGGACTGAGTTTATACTCTACTGCTAGAACAATTTGAACTTTAATTATACTGCAGGAAACTGTATACTATATAAAGTATGCATTTTTTACCTGTTTATTTCAAAGACTTGCATCCATTGCTAATAAATCTTATGAATTTTCTTTATAACACAAAAATAGCCCACAGAAAAATGTATTATATCTTAATGCTGCACATACGTGCATGCATATCTGCTAAACACTTTTTCTGATTTTTTTTTTAGTGCCTCATTTAGTGCAACAGTGCATCAAGTTTTTCATTTGAAATTAATGAACAATCCTGTTTACATAAGATGTCTATTGCTGAAGTACATACTGGAATTTGTCTTCTACAGTAACAGCAGAAACACTTCAGATTTTTTTCTCTCTTTTTGTTTTTTGAAAAGAATATTGTTAAAGTTACAGAATTCCCACAGGAGAGTAAACATGAGACTTCAAATTTGCTGTCAATACTTAGCCCATCTGAAATAAAATTAGGGTGGTATTGCATGAAAGACTTGCCTACAGTTTTGTATGTTATGTCAGGGGATTTGTGATTCAAGATTTAACTTTGCATATTAATTTATGCATCAATGTGACAGGCAAAATCGGTCTGTGTTGACTGATTCACTGAGCTGTTCATCAAATGGAGAGTGAATTGAACAAATATATTTATGCATGTACAAACTGGAAAGGAGCTGCTGTACTTGAGGTGCCACTGTATACTTCATGAGCTTATACATGTCTGTTAAGGAAAAACAAACACAATTATGACAGGTTTTCATGTGAAACTGCTAGCTTAATCTGGCAGGTCCCATTATCATTGTCTCTGATTTGAAACTTAATGCCAACATTGCTAAATTCCTCCCCACCAGTATCTTTCTTTTATGGACATTATGGTGGATTAAGGTGTCTGCTATAAGGGAATTCTTTGTATTAGCTTCTAATACTAATGGTAAAAATATGGTAGTTGCATAGCATATAGGAGATCCTACTACTCAGTAAATCAGAGAAATTAGCTGCCCCATCCAAACCTATCAAGGCTAAGACTTTCAGTGAAATATTAGAATAGTTTGCCGGATTGGAGCCCTATCTGGCAGGTTTTGCTGGACAGACACAAGCTTTACAACTGCAAGGCATTACAAATTTAAATAATTGTATGCAAAAGTCACTGTTATACAATATGCAGTAATTTTTATGTAGGTGATAACCTAGCTTCTCTGTGCAAAATAAGCCTATTGGCTCGGATACTTGATTTGCTTTGTTATCTTTACACTGGAAATTCTACTTCTCTTCATTCAACATTTCTAAGGAGAATTTCATGATTCTGTATTTTCAAGAAGAAAATGAATGGCCTTCCAAGTAAATTTATGATGAGTGACATCCTGCTAAATCTTACAGTTGTTCAGTCATACAGGTTCTGTGTGCTTCATGTGAACTCTGATAAAATGGTCAGCTTTAATTTTTGTTAACAAGTTAAGCAAATAAATGAATGTTACATTTTTTATTGGATTATATTTCTATCCTCAGACATGTTGTTTAAAAAATATGACCACTTTCATTTTTTCACAGTCTTTCTCCCCACCAAGTCTGAGAAAATAGTGTTGTGATTTATGCTCTCTACCATGGTCAGCTCGTAAATCTTACTATTCTTGAATCCTGTCTAATAGATTCTTTAGTCCTTTACAAGGTCACCCACTGGGAAGGCCTGCGACTTACTGATGACAGATTAGATATGTTTGAAGAATTTTCTTCAAAAGAAGAAACAACTGTTCATCTTCTCAGTGTTTTCTAGATATGATAAGTAGGGAACTGCGTATTAACTCTCAGACTAAAGAAAATTGGTAACATTTAGCACGTTACTTCAGTATTGACTATATTATTTAAATATCCTTTTTTTTTTTTTCTAAACAGATGCAACTTCAAATGCACCAGTATTCTCAGAATGTTACTAATTGAATTTCTAGAATAGATAATTCTTGCATATGTTATACTTGGAAGTCATATGTTCTAATTAAATTCTACAGCAAAATCCTAAAAGCATTTCTGTTGGATAAACTTTATGATCTCAATGAAGGCAGGAGTCTCCTCGCCATAAAATACATGAAAGTATGTTATTTTAATTTGTCTTGCTTCTTGTTTTTGCAGTAATAACTGTCATGGGTTAAAACAGATATTTCCGTTGCAGTACTTATATTAAGTTAGCTTAGCTTACTGAGGGGTAAGTGTCCAAGTGTGAAAAAAGAGTTCATAAAGGAATCTGCAAATACCATTCAAGTAAAGCCATAAGTTAGTGAAGTTTGCAGTGGAGCTATGTATATTAACCTGCATGTAACAGCCAGGACAATGATCAGTTTTTTGAAAAATGTCTTTAATTTATTAATCTCTCAACAAGTTTCACAAATACAAATTCCTGTGTGTTTCATAGCTTGTATAAGTGTGCTTCAAGAAAGTTTAAATACTTTCCATTAATTCTGTGAAGTTAATTCATATTTCTTCCTAATCTCCAGTGGGTCCCCACACCTGGCATTGCAGCACTGAGCTAGATTACCTGATAGCATCTTTGTGATTTCCAGAGCAGATGACACTTGAGCTCATGTTTAATACCTTCCCCTTCAAGGTGGCTGGAAGACCACCTATTCTTGGAGGATGATATGGATTTATAACCCTTTCATCTATAAAATATTACTTTGGCCTTCCTTGCTAGCTAGGAGTCAACTCTTTCCACTTGTGTGGACTCTAAATCTAATGTGATATCTGCTATCATTTACAGCTGATATATGTGTATATATATACATACTTATATATAGTATTTATACCTATTTATGTGTAGTTGTGAGAAGACACAACCACTCAGTTATGCAGATAACTTTACACATCCTCAAAAGATAAAAATATTTCCTTGTGCTCAGGAATCCTACACATAATAAAATACTATTCATTTTATGGCACTGCAGACATGCAGGGCACACACGTTGTGAGAACTTGATAATTTTTGCTTATACTTCTACAGAAATAATATACAAGCACATGTTACTTTTATTTAGTATAGTTAAGATACTACTGATGATCCAACTCATGTCTTTGGCCTTGCTCTGGAAGGTATTAAATGAAAAGATATTAAAAGAATATTCTTGTGAAATGCATTACAGTAGCAGAGAACAGAGAGAAGGCATGCTAGCAACTAAGCATATCTGTTGTACATACTGTTAACAGCTTTAACAAATCAGGAGTAAGGCCCATTATGTGGCCCAGGGCCTTTTAAAGTAAACAGACCTGCTAGCTCTGGTCTTGTAGGACAAACACCTTTAACAGCATTCTCGCTTCTTGGTGCTCTGGGGCATGGTTACTGAGGCAGGAATGGACCCTTGCCCATTGCAACCAGAGGCTGAAATATCTCTAGCTGCTGTATGCAGTTGCTCTCTGTTACTGATTGTCTGGATGTCTTGCTTAAACTTTGCAAAGACTTTAAAGCATTTAAAGCATTTTGCTTAATCACAATGGTGATGCTGTTAAAACAACTGAACATGGCCCATCTTTGGGAAGACCAAAAGTAGCATTGCATTGATCTGCCCCGGCTGCCTGGAGCTCACCTGGAGGCCAAGTACCCTCCCATGGACAAGTCCCTCCTGCATCACAGTGCCTCAGGAAGCCTCACGTCTGCACAAGGGCTCTGCTGGGATGGGGAAGCTCCCAAGGGAGATGCTGGCCAGTACCAATTGTCTGGAGGGTTGACGTGTCTGAATTGAGCATGATGCTCCAGTGTGTGTTTTTGCACACCAAGCGAAATAGGCTTGCTAACTAACCTCTACCTCATTCATATACAGGCTTTAAAACCTGTGTTAATGTTTAATTCATGACATGAAGCTCACGATTAGGAGAAAGTAGCTGCCTCCGATGTAGAGCTGGAGGATCCGCTATATCAATTTATATATTTAAGTTAGGTAGGCTCAACATCAAATGTTTTGGCATGGGACCAGCTAAGCATTACTGTCACATTTGATTCTTTATTAGGCACTGCAAATGGATATTGGAGTTCAGACAAAATAAGATCTAGCATAAATACCAGCTTAATTTGTGCATGCTGAATGGGTTTACACCAAGCTTTGGCTTGTTTTCTTTCAATTAGATATGGTAGAGAAAAAGATTTATGTGTTAATCCATGCCAAAGTTAGGGCCGGTTACTAATGAAGACATTAAATTTAATTACTCATAGAATTACCAATGTGAGCTAGTTCTTGAGGTATTCTAATTCAGAATTCTCTAGCCACAAATATTGAAAATCCATTTATTTAACCTGACTTTTACTTAGTTTGTCACACTAGCTAATAATATGTATTCAATTCTAAAGCCTTTCGCTAAGATCATTTCTCCTCTCCTGCTTGCTGGAAGTGTCCACAGATATTTCCTTTCTATTTGAAATACAGTAGAATGCTGTTTTCTAGATGCCTAAGTCTGCAATAAAGCAAAACAGTAACCAGAGGATGTTTTACCTTTTTCTAAAAGAAACTATTTTTGAGAGAAAGCTCAAAATATCCTAAATGTTGTATTTTTGTTCTAATTACTATCCTTGCTCATTGTCTTACAATATATCATGATTTGAAAAGCTTATTTTAATAACCACAGTTGAAAATGGTTGATAGCAGAATCTTATGGAAAAGGAAATCTGAATTGTTGATAATCTATTCAGTATTTGGCTGAGGTGAGGTTGATGAGAAATCTTAAATAACTAAGGATTTTGTTCTACTTAGTTATTGCATTTGAGCAAAACTCATAGAGATTAATTCCAAAAAATATAAATAACCTTATTACTTTTTTTAGTATTCACCTTGGCATATTTTTTGAGGAAAAAATAGAATGCTAATTTGCATTATCAGGGAATGAGCCCTACCCCAAGCTATTCCTCTAAAGTTTTCAAAAAAGGTTTTATTTGTGTTCTAGTATCTTCTAAAAAGATGCAACTTGTTTAAATGCAGATTGATATTACATAGAGAATTTAATTTGTCTACTAACTCAACCTCATGTTGGAGATTTTTTTCGAAGATTCAAAACTGGCCTGCCATATTTGCTCATGTTGCTATTTTTCTTTTGATTATATTGATTTATTCTTCCATTTAACTCTACTGAAATCTGTCAAAATTCTCTTCTTTCAATCTGGATACAGTGCTAGCCTCCATAATATCTTTTTTTTTTAAACGCCTGTTATTGGCTAGTGATTTATCATGTGTTCTTTCAAAATCATCTGTATCAAATGTGATTTTGTTAAGTTCTTTATAGCTTTCACTGTCACTCTCTACTTCTGTTCCTTCCTCTCCTACTTTTGCTTCTGGGCTTTGCTCTTCCTCATTGAGAACTGAATTGAAGAACGGATGTAGTTTTGGGGACTCCATATTAATTGTCATAAGTTTTTATCTTTATCCTTTTTGATAGTAAGTTTACAAGGTTTTATTTTCTTTAATTTTATAGAAAATATCACTCATATAAGATATGTAATCTCTTGAATAAGTATTTTTTTAATTTGAATTGCATTTTGCAAACCCTAACTCAGCTCATTTTTGACACATCTCACTTCTTGACTTCTTAATGTCATTTTTTTATTCCCCAGCTATATCCTGATTCTCATTCATAATATGTATTCTGCTTATCACTGCTGTATCTTTTTATGAGTTTTTTGTGTGATTTTATTTTGAAATGACAATTAATGGTTAATTTTCCTGACTTCTGTCTAGTATATAGTTTCCTGAAATTCTAGCAGACATGTGGGAGAAATTCCATTTTTTAATGCTTATTTGAGTCTCTAGACTCCTTACGAACTAGAATTCTTAATTTTTCAGAGTATGCTCTTCTGAAATGGCTTGGGGATGTTGGAATAGGGACTTGGGGACATTTTTTTTTTATTGCATCCATAACACTGCATAAGAATATAACTCTCAATGTCCCAA
This sequence comes from Crypturellus undulatus, assembly GCA_013389825.1. NCBI lineage: Eukaryota > Metazoa > Chordata > Aves > Tinamiformes > Tinamidae > Crypturellus > Crypturellus undulatus. Next base: position 611,599 of record VWPW01004720.1, on the reverse strand, counting down.
AATATTTGGCCACAGAATCAACTTGGTCTTGGACTTGCTTCTAGTGACTGTCAGCAACAGATGTCTAGGAATAAAGATAAGCACAGCACAGATATGTAATGAGAAGCATCTCTAAAACATTCCCTTAGTTCCCTGCAATTCTGAGCATTGTGAATTAGTTCATAATAACAGCTTAGCAGAGGTTATTGTCTATAGCAAGCTAATGCTATAATATTCCTACTATTGCAGAAGACATCTAAATAGCTAAATTTAAAATAAATAATAAAAAAATTTAATATTTGTTTTTTTTTAATATTTACTTTTTATCTTTATTTATTTTCTGGAAATGTGTTCTCCCATAATTTCACCACTATTTTGCATTTACTTTATTTTTCTATAACTTTAGAGACTATTTTTTGGGGGGAACCAAATGTTGCTTTGAAAATTGACAGTTGGCTCCTGTTAGAACCAGAAGGGATATTTGTCATTTATTTAGTAAGCACCATTGATCCAAGTACATCCTCTTTTAACTCTCCTCTCTCTTTAGTCTATCTCGTAATTTGCCTAATCCTGTACTTAACCACCACTTCCTTTATTTCTAGGTTTTCTGAATAGGAAAGAGATGAGCATGTGTGTGTATATACGGACAGATACCTGTTACAGATGGATATGTGATAAACATCTACCTATCACAGATTATATGTGTGTTTATACAAATACACATACAGAGTATTATGAGCATCCATCTTCTTATTGCTTTAACATTTTGCAGCTTACACCACTATTTCAAATTTCTCATTGTTGTATATATATATAAATACGCATATATGTTTACATCTATAATATATAAAAAGAAAAAAAAAGCGGTACATGACACTTCTGATAATACATTTTGATTATTTCCCAGTTTTCTTAGGCATCATCTTTCTTTGTCAAAGCTGGACTATTTTATTCATTTTTGAATGCAAATATTTCCATCTGTCTATTGTCTATCTAATTCAACAGGATATCTGGGGGGAATGGGGACACTTTACTATTAAGGATAATGTTATCTTTTGCTTGTTTGACAAATTATGACTAAACAGGAGACATCTTTGCCTGAGCAAAACAGTAACAAAATTATTACTTTTGTTTAAATAATAACCTTAAATGCTAAATATTAGTAAATTTTGTCTTTTTTTTAAGTTAAACTTATCAGTTTAAACTATTCTTTTTGTTTTGTTCTGTTTTGTTCTGTTTTGTTTTGTTTTTGTTTGTTTTGTCTACCACAGTGGGAAATTGGGTGTTTGTTCAGCCTGGCAGAGTAGGGATAGAAATTTTGTCAGCATGATTATGGGAAGAATTACTCATTGCTGAGAAAGTGGAAAATGCATGAGGACATCTGATTATGCTTTGCTGGTATTGCACTTTCATTATGAAGAGCGTGAAAAGGCTACTGGGGACTTAGAAGTATGCCAGGGCTCAGAAATTGGCGTTGAATCATTGTTAAGCTGAATAAACAAAATGAGGATTAAATAAGTGAAGAAAAAACATAATTATTGAAATAATTTTCTTAGTAAATAAATGTCAAATAATATTACACAGTATTTAAGCACAGGCAGCATACAAGTCATGATATTTTCAGGTAATATGCTGATGACAAGTGTTTTTCTATACAGGTCATAGATTAGAAATATAACACCATTTGCCATGCACAATTAGTCCCATTTGGAAAGAAACCTAGATTTCTGGAAACTCAAAATTTCTAACATTTGCGTTTTGAAACAATTTGAAGTAATTACAGCATTAATGATTGCGATTTTAGTCAGCAGTGAAGCCCTCTTGGTCTCCAGCTGCACTAAAGCCAGCACCATGGCCATGTTGATGAGACTCCCAAGGCTCCCTTGAGCAATTGCCATCATGAGGGCCCCTGGGTGCTGAGCAGCCCACCTTTTAGCCTCCAATATAACCTACCGGATCTCAGGATTTTTAGTTTGATTAAACAGGAGCTTAGTCCAAATGGCAAATACCATATATAACACTAATGTTTTTGTTTGGTGTTAGAATTATGTAGAGTGTCCATGTTAGAAGCTGCTTTGCTAGAAAGTTGGCTCGAACTTTAATTGTGCAAATCGCTGACAAGGTTCGTTTTGCAAGCTGAAAAGAAATACTATTCAACATGTTTACTTCAGCACTTTTCATAAATAATTCAGAAATCAGAATTTCGGCTTTCACAGATCCCTAACACATTCACCCATTTATTCACCTTTCATCCCCCTTAAAAATCCAATCAGGTTAAGAGCATTTTAATGCACTTCTAATATGTGCATTACTCAGAATTCTAGATTAAAGCAGAGAAGAGCTCCTTGTGACCGTCATAAGTGATGTTCAAGGGTTACTTTAGGAAGGATGAAATTAGTTTCATTTAGTGTACGTTTTGATTGAAATATTTTCCAATTTAAAATCGTATCCTCCAGAGATCACCTGCAACATAGAAAGGTGACATACTGTATACTTATAACTGTTCTGGAGAGGTTTAGGTCAAATCGAATCATTTTGCCACTAGTAATCATGAAGACGGTGGCTCGGGAGCTTTGAACAGAAGGATGGTTTATAATAATTATGCAGCAAATATGGCTACATCCCTGTGGTGCTCCATTGTTATACTTTTGATTTATACGTGGCAGGTGCTCAGGCACAGAAGTGATGGCCAGCCACTAAAAGTCTTAAGAGAAATAGATGCAAAAATCTGACTGTGCAGACTAATTCACTGTAAAACGACTCCTGCTAGTTTAAATTAGTCTTCTTTCTTCAAACAAATCCTTCTTTTCTACTGACATTTAGTAATTGACAGATGAGAAAGAAAATGATTAACAGATGCAGTGTAATCGATGTTATGATGCACCAATTGCCCCTAAATTGAGTGGGTATGGAACTGTTTGCATCCTTTTCAGAAAGAAGATAAGAAATAGATGTCTATTAACAATAAATAAATAAGTAAATAAATAGATAAATAAAAAGCCAACTGGTGCCTCAGGTATTTTGGAAAATGAAAAGTGACTACAAGTGTGGAAAGGCAACGCCTTTGATATTTGGATATTGAATTAGATAGGAAGTTCACTTAGGAAAACAGTTGTATTAAAAAAAATGTCTCCTTTAACTGACAAATGCCATGTGATCATTGCAGAGAGCTAGTCTCTACCGTAAGCTCTTTTCTCTGTGTATGTTCGTATACATGTTTATGTATAACTGGTGGCTGGAAAAGGCAGTGCTAGAACATATTCTGTAACAATGTGGAGAAGAACAGGCGATAAAATACAGCAAAACCTTTTTTCATGCTTAAAATCTGTATTTTTGAACTTGTATTTAAAATTCTTACTTAATGATGATCATTTTTAATTAGAGCATAAATAAAAATAACCAAAGATGACCAGTAGTGTCATCTTCATGTTAAAGGCCAATTTTCTAGGGGAAAAGTAAGGAGTAAGGCTCTTTATAATGGTAAAATCCAATCATTCTATGCCATCCGCGGAAAAAAAGACTGTGAAATAACAGTAAGTCTTTTCACCTACTTCTGTTGGACTTGTGTTACTTCATATTAACTTATAGTTACTGTAAAGCTGTTGTATTTGAAGTGTAAATTGCATCAGCTTTGACTTTGTTTTGAAAGTATTTTGATATTTTGATAGTTGTTTCTCTTGTACCTAATGAATTTGACTGTAACAGATTTTAACTTGGGATTTATTATTATAGGATAAAAGTCAGTACCAACCAGAATTTTTAGGTCAACATTAATAAGAATAAAAGTCTATGACCATTCCAAGACAGTACTACTAAAACTCCTACCTATGATACATCATCAATATTATGTAGCTGGTATCTTTTATAGTTTAAGAAAAAATACATGTTGAAATTGAAAAATATTTATTGCGCCTATTTTTCACACAGAATTTTTTTTTTAAAGTATTCTTTGTATTCATGCTGGAAACACTACTTTGGGAATGAGGAATATCACAGTGTTTGTCATTATTCTGAGATCTTTACACACACACTTCAGTTTCAAATAGAAAGTTGTCAGTCACTGGCTGTAAAGAAAAGGTCATTCAAGGCACGTAAGCTGTTTCCTACCAATTCTTAATATCTTCACAACATCTAGTGACTGTCAAACTTATTTTTCGTTGCTTCTCCTTCTTGATGCAGAGCATTTCTGAAGGAATTTCATCTCTTAACAAAACTGTGTTTCTGAATAACATTACAGTTATAACTAGTGTAAGCCCTAAGATATGCCTATGCTCTTCAGATAGACTATTCAAAGATTTAAATAACGGTTTTATACAAGAAGGTAATACTCCTTTGAATAGCTATGTTATTTTTCATGCACATGGATGGGAAATGATGATGTACTAAAAATCTAAATAAAGCAGAACTGATTGTAGTCAGTGTTGAGACAAATAGTACTGCAAACCTAATTTTATCTAAATTTTAAGATCATTCAAATAAAATTTGACTCTTGTTCTGTGTTGATTCTTTGAAGTACACAGGAAATAAAGCTCCAGTGAAATCACGGGTTTTTATTTCAGTTAATATTCATTTTAAAAACCTTTCACAGACTTAGCAGACAATGTGTCTGATATTTATTAGCTATAAAAAGCTTTTATGACAAAACTGAAAACAAAAGAATATTATTATATAGACTAATGCTTCTGAGTTGATTTGATTTCTATGTCTTTTTTAATCTTATCTTCTTTGAACTCATGGTTTGCAACTCCTAGCTTTTTATTAAAATAGGTTTGAAAGGTCAGTGTACATATTCTGTTTGCATAACTCATGAAGAAAATGAATTTTATCTTGTTAAGGAATATTTCATGCACACTTCTATTTCTGAGTTGGGCAGTATGCTTCAATAGTATTTTGTTGTTTGTGTACTTTTTCAAATCAAGACTTCTTCCTCTTCCACAAAGTGGTACTGATCAGAGACTTCATAGAAGGTGGTGTTATCTACTGTTAAAGTAGATACTATTCTACGTAACCATTCTAACACAGAAATTTGAATACATCCTGTAGCTAATATGTCTGGAGGATATGAACTTCTCTATTAGGAAGAATCTTAAGTCGATCAAAGTAACACTACTAAAGTTAATGTTTTAGTGGTCTGGGGTCACTCTTCTGTGCTGGGATAGATGCAGGCAATTAAATCTCCAGCAATCTCCCTGCACTCTGTTACAAGGAAGCCTGATTTGCTCAGGGAACCTCAGTCTTCATAGTTTAAAATATAACATTTGGTTACTGGTCTGGTTTATGTTGAATTCTTGAGATACAAACTGTGAAAATGAGAGCTGTTTACAAGTAATAAAGATGTTAACTTTGGTATTCTTATACGTTTAGTTTATGCAAAATGCAAAATCACCACAATTCATAGCATAGGTTTGTGGAGTCAAAACAGTTGAGTATTCAGCTGCAATTAACCTTTGAGAGATGTCTATTTAATTCCTATTTATGCCTTAGAAAATCTTTATACCTTATATATACCTTTATATCTTATTAATTTGGTTCAGTTTCTTCTACTCATAACGATAAGAACTGAATACATGCTCCAAAAAACTTTTTGGACAGCTTTATTCTTCTTGCAGTATACAACCAGCCTATAATCCTTTATAAAAGTCTCATAAATGAAATGAGGGCCTTACAAACACATAAGCTGATGTGCTTGCACTACTCACTTGTTGAATAGTTTGAGTAGGATAGAATTCAGAGTTTTTTTGTCCAGCTTTTGAAAAATGTATTTGTTTAGCTTTCACCACTAATTCCTGAAGACCAGATATGAGGTAAACTAGCTTTCACCACTAATTCCTGAAGACAAGATATGAGGTAAACCTGCGGGGGAAAAAAAAAAAAAAAAAAAAAAAAAAAACTTCCTACTTCATTTACAGAGAAAGAAATAGGTATTTACATTGAATCTATCACTATAATATCAGGATCTGTTTGTTCTGCAACATCCCAACAAGATGGAATAGTACAGTGCTTCCCTTAACACCTTGCAATCCCCTGCCCCGCAAAAAGGCTGCTCTATATCATTAGTCTTTGAAGGGGCTTTGCTGAGGCTCTTCCTAATGATTTTTGCATTACTTGTGTGTTCTGTTAATGCAAGATATTCTGAGGCATTATTGGTTAATTTGGGTTTTGATTGTAACAAGCTTTCTTCTACTGTGAAACCTATCCCTTTATTATGTTTAGATCTCAACTCAAATCTTTAAGTGTAGAACTCTAGGTCTTGAAAACCCTGTTTACACATAGTGTTAAGTACGGCTAGTTCATTTGATCTCAGACTGACTAACATGAAGATAAGAGGAAGGCTGCCTTATTAAAAATTGTCTTGGAAGATACTAAACTTAACTTCAAAGATATTATTGGCTTTTTTTCCCCCCTCATAAGGAGCTACATAGGTTGCTCACAAAATTTCTTTTGTACTCTTCACTTCATTGTAAGTTAGCTTCTTCCAGATATCTCTGTAAGCTCCTTTGCTTAGCAAAGATCTTTGTGGACGGAAACTGAGGTCTAAAGGCCCCTTTCACATAAGTAGTTCTAAGAAAGACAGTACATGAGGGTATTTTTCTTGTGTGAAAAAAGAAAACTCTTACTTGAACTCCGTGAAGTCAGATGTTGACCTTTGGATTTATTATGCTGCTAATTATCTGCCTCTGTTTCTTTTTCCTTCCACTTGACTGTTATCAACGGCACAAACTTTTTATCCAAAATACTCTTTGCAGATTTACTTGCATTTACTTGCAGATTTAGACACCTTGGAAGAAATATATATATATTTATAGCCATTTTTCATATAAAATAATCCTGTAGCTATTCATTTTGTATTTATTAGGGACAAAATTAAATTGTATAAAGGAATAAATATGCCTTTCTATGTCAACATTTTTGAAGCACTACATTTTTATGAAAAAAACCTCATCTGAAGACCTCTTTTTTCCCTATCAAAGAGAGAGTAACTGGGTGTAGCTCTATTCCCGATATCTGTATAGGTGAAATCTGCAAAGAAGTTTTTTGTTTTAAACAAAAAAGCTAAATAATTTAAATTATTGTTGATATATATTGTTGATATATTGTTGATATTGTTGATAAATAATAAAAACATTTTATATATTCTATGGAATGATCTAGCAATGGGAAAGATTACTTTAGAATTCTATAACCATTCTTATAGTACATTATTTCAAATTATTTATACATAATTACCACTTTTCTTTTCCTATAAATTCCAATGAGTTTACAAAGCATCTACAATGAATCATTCCCTTTTGAATTTCATATGGCATCGAAGCCTGGTAACAGAAGGTACAAGGGATTAATATTTCGCTGCAAAACAACAGTTTGAGCAGGTGGTACTTGATGCTATTACACATATAGGTCACTTGGGAGAGTGCTTAATCACTGAACTGAATATTAATTAGAACAGCTTTCTTAGTGAATTTTTTTATAAAGGAATATTTCTTAAGGAGGAAAAGCAGCCTATTGAAGTATGGAGACTCCAGAATAAGTTTATAATTGGAAAAACTTGCTGCTCAATTATTTTTGATTTAATTCATTTGGGATTTAATAAAACGTGTGTGTGTGTGTGTGTGCAATTCTGTAATAAATAGGGTCTGCTGTGAATTCCAAATGTAATCTGGGTGTGAGCCCAGGTTTTCCTCTTTATTTATTTTAAGAAGTACATGAACATTGATCTCTTCCTAACTTTTTCTCCCAAGAAGTTAACAACTTTCCAGAAGTATCTATCTGGGCTTCAGTCTGGTCTAGGTAAGCATTTTCTCTGAACTATTTGGTGACTTCAACTCATAGGTTTGTGTAGGCACAAAAAATACATTACAAAGTTTTAGGCCTATAAATCCAGAGATGCAACGAGAAGGTCAAGGTCCATTTGGAATTAGAGTTAGCAAGAGATATCAGGGGCAACAAGAAGGGCTTTTATAAATACATCATCAGCAAGAGGAAGACTAGGGAAAATGTTAGTCCGCAGCTGAATCGGGAGGGTGCCTTGATGACGGAGGATGCAGAGAAGGCAGACTCACTAAATGCCACCTTTGCTTCTGTCTTTACTGCCAAGGATAGTCCCCATGAACTCCAGAGCCTGGAGACAAAAGAGAGAACCAGGAAAGAGGAGGACTTTCCGATAGTCGAGGAGGATTGGGATAGGGATTATTTAGAAAAACTGGACACCCACAAATCTGTGGGCCCAGATGGGATGCACCCAGGAGTGCTGAGGGAACTGGCTGTGGTTGTTGCTCAGCCGCTCTCTATCATCCTCAAGAGGTCATGGAGGGTAGGGGAGATGCCTGAGGACTGGAAGAAAGGCAGCGTCACTCCAGTCTTCAAAAAGGACAAGCGGGAGGAGCCGGGAAAGGACAGACTGTTCAACCTCACCTCCGTCCCTGGAAAGGTGATGGAGCAGCTCATCCTAGAGACCATCTCTAGGCATGTCAAGGAGAAGAAGGTGATCAGGAATAGTCAACATGGATTCACCAAGGGANGCGGCATGGATTCACCAAGGGAAACTTGTGTTTGATAAACCTGATAGCCTTTGACGATGAGGTGACCGGCTGGATGGATGATAGGAGAGCTGTGGATGTTGTCTACCTTGATTTCAGCAAGGCTTTTGCCACAGTCTCCCATAACATCCTCATAGGAAAGCTCTGGAAGTGTGGACTGGACAAGTGGACAGTGAAGTGGATTGAGGCCTGGCTGGATGGCAGAGCCCAGAGTGTGGTGATAAATGGGTCTGAGTCTGATTGGAGACTTCTGGCCAGTGGTGTCCCGCAGGGGTCAGTACTGGGGCTGGTGCTGTTCAATTTGTTTATCAATGACTTGGACAAGGGCACAGAGTGCATCCTCAGCACAGAGGTCCTGCACGTGAGGAGGCATAATCCCAGACACCAGTACAGATTAGAGGTTGACCATCTGGAAAGCAGCTCTGCAGGGAGGGGTTTGGGAGTCCTGGTTGACAGCAGGTTAACCATGAGGCAGCAATGTGCCCTTGTGACGAAGACAATGTGNTTAACCATGAGGCAGCAATGTGCCCTCGTGGCCAAGAAGACCAATGGGATCCCGGCCTGCATCGGGATGAGTGTTGCCAGCAGGTCGAGGGAAGTGATCCTGGCCCTCTACTCAATTCTGGTGAGGCCACATCTGGCNACAAGGGCACAGAGTGCATCCTCAGCACAGAGGTCCTGCACGTGAGGAGGCATAATCCCAGACACCAGTACAGATTAGGGGTTGACCTGCTGGAAAGCAGCTCTGCAGGGAGGGGTTTGGGAGTCCTGATTGACAACAGGTTAACCATGAGGCAGCAATGTGCCCTCGTGGCCAAGAAGACCAATGGGATCCCGGCCTGCATCGGGATGAGTGTTGCCAGCAGGTCGAGGGAAGTGATCCTGGCCCTCTACTCAGCTCTGGTGAGGCCACATCTGGAGTGGAAGAACTTTCCTGTGAGGGTGACAGAGCCCTGGCACAGGCTGCCCAGAGAGGCTGTGGAGTCTCCTTCTCTGGAGATCTTCCAAACCCGCCTGGATGCCGCCCTGTGCTCTGGGTGTCCCTGATGGAGCAGGAGGTTGGACTAGGTGATTTCTAAAGGTCCCTTCCAACCTTAACCATTTTGTGATTCTGTGATTCTGTAAAATCCTGGGAAAAAATATAGGATTAATGTTTCTGAGTTGAAAAACTAAACTATTTTGATCAAAGTAGAAGAGAGAAATGGCTGACCTCATTGCAATAGTTGCAGAATGTAAACTTCATTGCGATTTGCTTGAAGTTATCTTTTAAATAAATTATTCTAGATCTTTTAAAAGATGAGGAGAATTTGCAAGATGCTTATGCACTCTGGTAACAAAACATATAATATCAATCCCTTTTGGATGTGCATAATGTTACTATGTGTTAGGTGCTGTGAAGCTCAGAAATCCACCAGAAGAGCTAACACAGTATCCTGTGAAGGTTGGCACTAGTTGTTACCTCTTCAGTGACCAAAGTAAGGCTGTCAAGGTATATCAATGCAGACTACCCACCCCTATTGCACTGTTTAAATTTGCTTTAGGAGTTTTGATTTTTTCATTTTTTTCCTAGGCCTTTGCTGTCACGGCTGCACAGGAGTGACGAGCAGGAGCATCTTGCCTCAGCAGAGGCACTGGCATCATACAGCTGTCTTGCAGAGGCAGTGCTATGAGGCTCTGCAGCTTTGTGAGCTTGTTTCAATCAGAAAGCAAACTTGGAAATGTAGGAAGCAAGGGGAGGACAGGAGGAGATAGGACATCAGTGGCTCCTGTTGAGATTAGGTCTTCCCAAGAAGGCAGCTATTCCACATACAGATGAGGAAAATGTCTATTTTGAGTCTTTCTGCCTTCTACAGAGCTGCAGTCCCATTGCTTCTGGCACACACCAGCTTTTAGTATTGCCTTTTCACTAGTGGTGATAACAGCGTTCTGTGCGTGTGTTTTCAGCCTGGGTCCTTCTTTCATACAGAGCTCATTTCATACAGATCATACAGATACAGAGTTCATAGAGATTTCATTTGTTTTTGAACATTATGAAATATCTTTAACGACAGTGAATGTGAATTTCAGATGTCTGGCTAAAACGATGAGTACCCGAGGTGATGTTCTATGTGTTTTTAACAATATTCTTTCAGAGGCTTCTAGTTCAGCAACATGAAACAGTGAATCGGTATAAATTTGATATATTTCCAACTGCATTTGGGATGAAGCATTGTAACACTTTGCTATTAATAAATGGGTGCTCAGCTTTTTTTATTAGTTCACTGTGTTATATAAATGAGTCTCAGGGCTTGATCATTGAAAAACTATCAATAAAATTCAGATTTTGTGTGTTGGGATAATACAGTCCTGTGAATAGTAAAAAGAATCATTAGAAAGTTTAACTTACATTTTTAAATGTGCTAATTTGCTTTTTTTTTGGTCCATTTCAAAGGCAGTTAGAATTTATTAAATATTTAGGAGAAAAATAGTTAAGATTTGATCTAAGGATGCAGAGAGGGTTTTCTTATTGCTAGCTACTATAAAACACTTATCGACCTATGCAGTATCCTGAGCTGAATGCAAGGAAGATGAAATAAGGAACTTGGAAGGAGAAGAAAAGCTGAATTAGGGATGAGTTTGACACTCAGACTCTGAGATGGACCCCCACATATACATGGAGGGATGGGAGGCATACCTGGGATAAGAAAGTGGTGAAGAAAGGTGGAAATATACCTCAGGAAATTTCAGAATTGGCCTGGTAAAAAGAAACCCTTGAGAGCCCAAGATTAGGAAAACGTATTGCTGTTCTTCCTGAGAGGAAGCGCCACAGCTAATGACTAGGGAAAAGGATTAGTTAACAACGGAGATGAAAATGACGGACCTAAGGTAACCAGGCTGAGGAGTGCAAGATAATGAACTAAAAAAATCTCAGCACCAAAAAGTTACATGAGCTACTTCAGAAGTAGGATGAGCTCTGATTGTTTAGGCAGTGAGCCCAAGTTTTCGGCAAGAAGCAGAGAATGCAATTAAAGTGAGATTTGTGAAGGAAGAAAGATATGACTGGTAGCTTTGAGTTATAGGGTAGAAGATAGTTTAGTAGGGGGAGCTGAGCAGTTTAAAAGTGTCTTGCCAGAAAAGCACATCTTGTTTTAGAGACCAGAATGATACTCCAGATTCTTGACTCTCGTTGTTAACAAGCTTGTGAAAACTTTCTGGCCAGCTCTGCGCCAGAAAACGTGCGCGCTGCACTGGCACAGTTAAAGTTGCACACTGTCCTGGCTCAAGCAGGAGAGGTCTACATGGTGCATACAAGCTTCCCATGCTAATGAACAAGATTGTCACAAAGGATATAGAATTGTTCTAGTTTTGTTTCTTCAGAATTAAAGATATGTTGCATGCAATAAAAAGTAACACTAAATAAAAATAGACAGGGACTCATGAAGACAAAGTTCGTCCTCACTTGCATGCTATACAGTAGTCCTTAACTATGTTATCTCATGCTATTTTTTGCTAAAGAATTCTTGCCTTATTCTGTTTGTGAGATAGACAGGGTTTGCTTAATGAACAGCTGTTCACAATTTTGTACAACGTGTGGCCTTAGGCCTTATTCCCGTGTTTTATTCAGACACTCACTCTGAAGTCAAAATTATTCATTTTCCTCAGGGGCTTTTCACAATGCTTGTCACTGGAAAGTCTGAACAGCTTCTTCCAAAATAATTAATTACCTCCACAATATCTGTGAGCTGTGCAATGTTTTTCAATCTTTTACAAGCAAACAATAAAGGCAGAATGAGATGAAGATCAGACATCTCCTGTTTTTGGACTGCCTAATCTGAAATATCCAGGACACCATGAGGATGGGCACTTCTGTGCCTAAAACAGAGAGACTGATGAGAGCAGGGGAGTAAACAATACTGAATAACTTCAGTTTCATTTATTTTCTTTCTTAATTTTAATGCTCACTAATTCAGATCCTAGAGTCTAAAGCTGGGGTACATGAAAAAGGGAAACACAGGATTTTACATTGTTTCTCAATGTTTGACTTATGTGGTTTATTCATCATCCTTCAGGAGCTCTGACAGGATTAGAACCTGAACTTTAAAGTATCATTTACCAAAATACAACTTTTGTACTTTTAAACTTCTGCAGTAAGTTAGGCAGGAATCCCACTAAACAGTCACTGTCTGTCCCTAAAGTGGGCTAAGTCTGGGCACTGACAGAAGAATTATCTTAAGGAAAGAATTATAAATAAAAGTCAGTAAACACAGCTTGACAACTTGGTCATGCAGTGGGTTAAGGATAAGGTCTTTCATCCAGGGTCCAGTACTGTCTTTTTTTTTTTTTTTTGAGCACTGTTTTTTGAAACTGTAATATTCCCCTATATCGTCTGTATCATACAATTTTTGTTAATGTTTCATCATTTAGATACTAGAACTCTAGACTTTAGGAAATGTGCAAATATAGGGGAATAAAAATGAGTGCTGTTGTAATTTAAGTAGATTATGAATTTGATAGTCATGGATTATATTGCAACTAATTTATAATAGTGTTGTCAGTTTCTAGTAATTTGTAGTTGGTACACAAGCTCCGAAATAAAGGAGAAATGATCAGTACAAGTGGTTATTTCTCAGGAGCAGTTAAATTAATATTAAGTGATTGCAAAAATATGAAAACTAAAATAATTTACAATGTCATAAATATAGCAACTGTCCCATGGCAGTCTCAGTTACAGAATGGAAGGTGCCTATTAGACAAATGCTTCTCCTATTGTTACAGGAGAGTTTTTAATCCAAGTGAACAGGGAAACAAATACATACTTGTTAATGAATGGTTAAGCATTCAAACTTCTCTTTACTTATACATTTGCCAGGTTTTTGTTGTTTAAGCAAGAACTGGAAATTCAACTGTGTTCCAGCAGTGTGAATAATTCTCTCATCTACACTGGCAACTTCTCTTTGATTTCCAGCACCTTTTGGACTGTAATAATTTCCAGACAGCTGATGCTTTTTCTCTTTATATTTTGTTCCTATTTTAGAAATTAAGGATACATTGACTTATTCTGGACAACTAGTGAGTTAGTAAACTTTCATTTATGTTTAGTTTAAGATGGGGAAAGAGCACCTTGGGATATCTGCCCTGTCATTGATAGCATAGCGCCTTCCAGATTGTGGAGCTCATTAACTAATAAAGCTGAATTATCCTTTTGCCTCAGAGCATCAGTTCATTACTAACACATCAATAAAAGTTATATTCAGAGGCTCTTCTGAAATAATTCCTTTATGTAATCCCTTGATGTTTCTTTCAAAACATAAGAACCTACATTTGAAGTGAAAATGAAAACACTTGTTTTTTACACATTATAAGCAGTTAAACTTCAAACTTGTTTGACATAAGGCTGTGTCCAATCCATTGAGGCTCAGCCACTCCAATCCTACAAATGTAGGATTTTACATTTTTTTAAAACTCTTGCTATTAGTAACCTATTGAGCTGGTGGGTAGTTAGATCAACATGTTATTTAATAGCCAAGTCCTTAGAGTACTAATGACAACTGTATTCAGTTCCCTCTTTTGTATTGCTTGTGAGGACCAAAATGATGGCTTTCATGAGATACTGCTCCTAGGCAGCTCCATAATTATCACAATGTAGGTTTCTGGAAGATATTTTGCTTTACACAACAGAACTGAAAATATGCTTTGGGCTGTGAAATGGGGTAGCAAGAATAAACTACATAGTTTGCTTGCTTTCTTGTAAAGTCTTGAGTGTCTCTTTCAGTGATTACTTTGTTTACTTTAAATGTTTTATGCAATGCTAGTAATAAAGAGTCTCTTTAGCTCTGCTTCTGTATTTAATTGTAAGGCGCTTGGTTTTTTAAGATGTTGATGAAAGATTATGTTCCAAATTCCAGAGAGGGGTTCATGGTTATGGAGAGAAGTGCACTCCTGCAGGTTAAAGTTGCAGGAACAGGCATGGGATTCAAGATCTGAAAAGACTAGAGATCATCTTGCTTTTACTAGAGATTCCTACTGACTCCCTCCAGAAGTTTCTACTGGTTGATGAAGCTTTTTGAATCTCTTGCTTTTGGATTGTCTCATTTCATGGCCCTTTTCAGGCTAACGCAACACAGAGCACTTTAATGAATGTGTTCTATGTAGATCTAGCCTTTAATGTCTCTGTACCCAACATTGTCCTTAGATTGGTCAGGCGTTCCTGTGAGCTGGTAAGCTGTTCACCTATTGGGCTAGAAATGGTAGGCTACTTGAAGAAATAAGAAAGAAAAAATTGCTTGGGAGGAGTGTGTGCTGCCTATTGCTTGCAGAGAGATGAGAGGTGTCGTCCCACAGGGTGTTGAAGGCTGTGGAGTTCAGATATGAACCAGTGAACACGAGCAGAAAGTTCGCGCCACAGCTGCTCCTCCTAAAACTCCTATCAGATTAATCCAGGTGCTGAGGTGTCCTTTTTTTTAATTTTGAAACGCAAAAATACTTTTCTTCATCGGTCTTGTTGATAGGACTCTGTCTTCGAGTAGGGATGACCTTTCTGACATTTGTTCAAATCCTAGTTAAGCTTTTCACTCTGGAGAAAAAAATAACTTCAATTTTTGGAATGGAAATTGTACGTTTTATTGTACATTCAGTACAGAACTTCATACATTTTATTTTGTTTCTTCCGCTCTTTCGCCTGCTCTCTCCAGCACTTTGCACAAACATACATTGATATACTCCTCCTAGTGGATGAACTTGGCAAACCTATTTCTAGTCAAAAGTTGTGCTGAATTTTCTTGAGCAACCTCGATTTTCCCCTTCCCTGTGGTATGTTGTACCACCTAATGCAAAATATGGAACTGTGTCTACCATATGGCATAGGTTTGTGTTTATTGGCAGACTACTCTCTTCATTTGACAGTTGACGTCTGAAAGTCATGCTTTCAGATGTTGTGTAAGACAGGCAGAAGTTGACACTCTTCAAAAGGTTGAGCTGTTGGTATAGAAAGGTACCAACGCTGGTCCTATTACTTTGGCTGGGAGACTTACTTGCCCTTGACTCTTTGAGTAGTGAACTGCTTTTACTATTCAAAGTTGTACAAGCTCCATTTACTCCACTGTAAGTGGCTGTGCTTAACAGGAGAAGAGAATGCAGAAAGGGATGGGAGGCATTCTCTCTGTGTGTGGATCTTAAGGGTGTTATTTTAAGTTAGGTGCAAGAAAAGGGAAGGACAGGAAGAATAGGTGAATGGTGCCATATGGCTTGCTGGGATAGAGAAGAGCTTTTGGGCAGCTCGTGGGTGGTGAACATTATGCTTATTTAATAACAAAGGCTTTACATCTGAGCCAGTACATAGGGAACATGAAAATAACAGCTTTCATTCTGCTTTCTCTCTAGTTGAAGCTGTCATTGGAGTGACTTGATTTGACAAGGTCACAATCCAAGCGTCTTGTGAATTCAGCCGATCTTAATGACCTGAAATAGGGCAAGAGGAAACTGTTGCTGTCAGAGGAAGGTTACTGTGAGCACTAGAAAGAGTTAACAGTGTCTAATATTTGTGACTGCAGTAGCGAAGTGGCTGATGCTACATAAAAATGTGCAGTGTGTTTCTGAGCCCTTAGGAAGTGGCCTGACTGCTGTGCCTTGTAGTTCACTCCTGTGATGAATTTCTTATTTCTGGGCAAGTCAGTGAAATCCATTGGCTCTTTTTGCAAATATTATTTTTGTGTGCTTATATGAGAAATATTTGCTCTTTCATTCAACCCCATTGTCATATTTCTAGCTCTTTCCTTATGCTGAAAGAACAGTGGGCAGAAGGATGATAAAGTGAGTATTTTCCCCAGTTGTATCTCCTAAAGAAAACACTGTCAGTCATCTGTGACCAATACATCTGGAGGTGAGGCTTTCAGTTGAAACATTTGGGAAATATAAGCAATTCTGAAAGCCCCCAGGAGAGAGTCTTTTTCTTTGTGTGTGTGCATGCATGCACACACATTTTTTCTCTATTTTCATTCTTTCTTTTCTTTTCAACCAATATTGGTTGATTGATTGGTTTTCTTTATTTGATCTTCTGGATACTATAAATAACAGGAAGGGGAAGACAGACTTTTGAAACTTATATAATTTATATAATTTATAATCTCACATTATGGTAGTATTTTCTGTGTGAAATGATTATGAAATCAGATGAATTTTTTACTTTGTTATGACTTATATGCTGGTTATATTAGATGTGTATACAAAGATGCTTACATATTTTCAAACTGATTCTTTCTGGTTATGATGTGTCTTTTTTATTGTTCTAATATATAAGTAATTGCTGCATAAAGGCAGCAATAAACTCACTTTTGCTCTTTCCAGTGCTCTTAGGTCACTTCTTTTACAATTAATTCAATGTCAAGATTTCTTTAAGCTTTGCCCTCTGATCTTAGGACTGCAGTGCCAGAGATAACCACATGATGGAACTATTTCATTTTACTTCATATGGTTTTGGAAAAACCTTGCTTTATGTGACAGAAATTTATGGTCCTAAGAAAAGCTTTGTTAAATAATGATGTTACCATTAATACTTACTTCAAAATATATCAAGATTTAAAGAAATTTAAAATAGAGAAATTTCTGCTTGTATTCACTTTGCTTCTATTTATTTGGATCACGAAAAGACACTTTCTCTCTTGTAATCAGCAGTTGAGTTATTTAGAATAATCTAAATAAAAAAAAGGAAATGGAAATGAACTAATGGAAAGTTACATTTCTGAATTTTGAGCATGCATAAGAAAAATACTCTATACACTACACAGTGGTATCAGCTAGTAGATGATGCAGTCTTTTTTCAATTTTTTTTAAGACTCTAAAATATGTTTGGAAGATAGCAAAACAGACTCAGCTTTGGGAGATGCTGGGCTAGAGATTTTATAAAGAAGAAACTCTAAAAGGAATTTGTTCACTTTTTCAAAATAATGTTCAGATTTAGGTTTAGGGCCAGGACTCTGATCTTTATACTCCCTTGCCTTTTTCTTTGAGTGTCTGAACGCATTACTCTGTGCTACATACAGGACCTCCAGAGAAAAACACCTGTTTTTTTATCAGCTGGTTTAAACACCGGAAACTTTTATTTCATATAATTTCTGATCCGTATCAAGATATCTTGTGCATACTGCTGATGGTAACTGCAAGGGATTATGATAGAGCCTACTCTTCCCGAATTGTTAGCAAGGTGTTTTATTTACATACTTAATTATTTGTATTTAATGGCAGCAGAACAGTTCCTTTCCTCGCCTCTTGAAGATGAAAATAACAGTTCATTACGGTACCATTCCCCCTGCGCACAGGGGAACAGCCAAATGTCATTGCTGCCCGAGCTCTACACACTCGCATTGGACTCATGGCGTCTTGATTCATACTACCTGTGTGTCAGGAGTTGCTATCGAAAGAGAGATCCAGTTCTTGGCAGTTCTACCTGCCATGGCACTTACATGGACCAGGAGTGATGTTATCTTGGATTTCTCTCTGTTCTATGCCGGGTGTTGGGATTAGAAAGGAAAAAAACCAAAGTATTGGATTGTTGTTTATTGGTGTTTAGCTCTTTAATGTGTCCGTTTCTCTCCTTAAAGATACTATAGGATACGAATATCTTAACATTTTTGTGTGAGAGTAATTCCCATCTAAACAGGCTGAACAGCATTGGTTGAACTGGCTCTGAAAATCTAAGGATGATGGCATTATTTGTACATTTACAAATGTACATAAGGCATACAGTATTTAAGGATTTAGGGCATACAGACATATAAACTTCAGACAAACCAATGCAGTCCTATCTGGAAACTATCTATGGATGCTTTTCAGGCTTATTACTAGAGTTCATCTAAAGAACTGGGCAAGAACTACTGAAATTCTGCTTCTGAATATTATAACGTAGGCTGCCAGATTTGTAAAACCATACTAAAGGGCAAATACTGAAAACTATTCTCTTTTTTTTTAAAAGAAAAGGGGCTTCCTAGCGACAACCTTCAGTTATTAGGAATTTGATGGAAGATACCTTTTCCTCTACGGAGATACGGGAAACCTGTCCAAACTGCAGTGTGCAGTGGGGGCTGCTATATGCTTTCAAAAGTGGATGGATGCTGATTATTTTCCCACCAAGACAGTGAAGTCGTAGAGTCAGTTGTCTTCAGTAGATTCAGTGTGTATTCAGATAGCCTGTAGCCATGTTGTAGTACTCTGTGCATTCTGTGTATAAGAATTGTCTAATACAGAATTGCAAAAAGATCTCCTGCCAATTCCCTTCCATGACGAATTATGCTCAAAACTCTGTAAGGCCTGATCTAGGACTATTTGTTTGTTTATTTTTTGTCAACAAACCACTTAATTCTGTTCCAGAATATTATTTCTCCAATAATCCAATTTCCAGCCTAGAAACAGTCATAGATATTTAAGGAAGACTATTTGCTCAAATGTTCTCCAAACTTACCTCTCAGCAAGCTAAAACTCATCAGAACAGCTGTGTTCTCCAAATTAGATTAGCATGCTTCCCCATTTTCTCTGTTAGAACTGAGTGGGGAGACGTGATAGAACTCTTTCTCCAATCATTTAAAATTCTAAAAAAATGCTTTTTAAATTAGAATTGTCTTCACTGAAGGAATCACCTTTGGTTTTCAGTATTTGACAGAAATACTTTTAGGCAAAAAAAAAAATCCCTTACAATTTTACTGGCTTTTATTTTTTTTGTTTTCTATATTTATTCAGTCTTACCCCGATTTCTGCTACAAAAATGCATGCCTTTTTACATGACACTGTGAGTAATTTTTTTGTGATATATCCACATAAATATCTCTACCTACTACTACTTATAGTCATGAAGAACCTTATTATTTTGTTAGATTACTATTGGATTTTTTGTTAATAAAATAACGAAACACTGCTATATATGTATATAAAAAGAGTGCTGAAGTAGATGGTCCTTATACGGAAAGCCATTATTACTCTTAATATCAGCATCTCTGTTTCACAGTCCCTCCCAGGCATAGTTTCAAATCTGCCCTGACTCACAGCTCCCTTCCTGCCTTGCTGCTTGTGACTAAGCTAGTAGAGAGCAGTGAGGATTTCAGACTGCACACAGGCAGTAGACTGGATGATGAAATTTTTGATTTAAGTTTAATTGATAACTTCCTAATTGGTCAAAATTCCTAAAACGCAGATAAGAAATTTGTATGGCCAATTATCTTGATCTGGTATGTGAAACTGCTGACAGGGGTATTGTTGGCAGCCTTGAATAATTAGAAGCAGTGAGCAGCAGAAACAGTAGTTATTTGATTTAATGGGATATTTAGTCCTTCATTTCCCTCCACCCCTTGACAATAAGAAGAGTGTTTGAACTGCTACGCATACTGAAAGCAAAATTAGTATATGGGCAAACTCTGTAACAAATTATGTAATATATGAATTAGTGTAAGAGGATATGAGACAGTTTAAGGGATTGCATGGTTATTGAAAGGTGGAACAGATCTGTTTGGGGGCTTTTTGCTGCTGGACAGCTGTGCATCATGGTTGGGTGAGCTTGGCAGCACGGTGCAGCAAAGAAGATGCTGGATGACAACTCTGGTACTGTCCCAAGCTCATGGCCGGAGAGGTCGTGGCAGGTCACAGAGGCAGCTCTTGGTGTACAGTAAGAGCACAACCTGTAACAGAGTAAGGTCTGAAGTCCCAAAGTTCTCATTACCATGAGACACTGCGGTGAACACATGAGCTTCCGTGAACACACAGTTGCGATTGCTAGATTAAAAACGTAATATTGTAAAACATATAAATCAGAATATTTTAGAATTATCCATTCTGCAAAAAATTCTAAACTTTGCTTTTTCATAATGAGGAGAATTTATTTTATTTTTTAAGAAAGGAAAGGAAACATACCTTTTATATAATACTAGCTGGCTCAGTAATATTATGTCTCTTGTTTTGCTTTTTGCATTCGCTTTTACTTATTTATACTCTCTTTGCTTTCTTGTGCTCATCTGCTGATTTCTACTCATCTGCTTTTCATCACTGGCCAGTATATTTGTCTAAACTTGTTGAATCATGATTTTCTTTACATTGCAAATGACTGCAGGTCTGAGGACTGCTACTTTATTTTTCCCGTTTTATCTCCATACATCATCCGGTGCTGCTGGGTGCTTAGCAAGCACAACAGAAGCATCACATATGAACACTTTGTAGGGCAAGGGTATGCTAGTATCTAAATAGTAGTGAAGATCTATTTTGAGCTATTTTTCTGTCAGGTATATAGAGAATCAGCAGGTGATAAGTTTCAAGGGAGAGCTTGGCCAGAATGTGTGAAGCCTTGGGCGAAATCAAGGCAGATAAAGCAATATAAAGGAACAGAAAAGGGAAATGGTAACTGTTGGAAGATGAATTAGAGGCTGTTCACAGGTCGCTGTGTCATACAGCAATAAATACAGTCTGAGTGGGGGAGAGGAAGGGCCACAGTGGATGAACAGGTAAGTATAAAATGCAATCACAGATAAGGGGCGGGGGGAAATTGAAGTATAAAACATCAGATCTGGGGAAGGCCTGTACAGAATATAGAATGAATTTGAGAGAGTGTAAAAAATGATAAGAAAGAAAGGGGGGGAATAAAAAGATTGCTCTTTTAAAAGGAAGAAGAGTTTAAGATAAAATATGATTCTTTCTTAAATGCAAACCAAGCAGCATACTATTGAAGATCTTTGAAGCAGCAAGGGTATTTGGTTGTTGGATCATTGGGTTATTGTAAAAATATTTTAATTCTTTGAACCTGTGTTTGTATGGGAGATTGGCTTACTGTGACTACACATGGCGCAGGTGAGGAGAGAGAGATAGTAAACCTTCTCCTCGTAACCCAAAGCAGATGATGGAGGAATTAGAATAGATAAACCTTCAAAGTCTTGCAGGACTTGCCCAAGAGCTTTGAAGAGCTGGGAAAAGGGGTGAAGATGCTAGCAGAGCTGCTTCCAAATCCATTTAAAAAAGCTTAAAAGGAAACAAACCAAACCCCTTTCTCTTAGGAGCAGGTTTTCTGTGCTCTGTTTCAAAGACAGATTTTGTGACTGATGGTCAGCGACCGGGTGAGGGAGCTAGGGCAGCGCCGCAGTCAAGGGCTCAGGGTGGGCCCGAGCAGCCACTGAGGCTGAGCCTACCCTCACACCAGAACTGCTTATTGGAAGATAAATTGAGAGATGAACTTATTTACATTTGGGAAAACTGAGAGGGCAGGTTAATAGAAAGGAATAAGTGTTGAGATTCCTGCAGGTAAGTTGGTTCTTGCTGCATTGCGTCTTTGGGCTTGGAGGTCTTTTCTTGCAGATCTTCCAGGCTTAATTTCACCTCTCCACTCTTAACCTTGTGACTTTCCACCATTTTATTTATAAAGAATTCATCCCTCCATACCTGTTCTTCAGTTAACCCCAACTTTTTGTTTTTCATTTTTTAAAATAACTTTTTTGTTATTTTTAATTTTTATTTATTTATTTATTCCCTCGTGAGTAGGAGTTCATCCTTTGAAAGAAGGATTACCAGGCAATGTTTAGCCTTCTAAAGAAATAAAACAGTCTTCTAATCAAGGTTTCCATTTTTAAGGAGGGCTTTATGCTTCTTTTCTAGAAAACTGAATTTGTTTTTTCCTCACTTCCAAAGTGTAAATAATCTTCACAATTGGAAGTACCAAAACTCCCTCAATCTGTAAACAGAGAGTTAAGGATACATCCAAGCTGAACCAATCTCCCTAGCACCTGTGGGTGTTAAAAGCCTGATTCTTCTTTTTTTTTTAAGTCTATTCTTGTTTTACTGTGCTAAATGTTTCATTTAAGCCAAAGTACAAATTAAATATAGTGCTGAGTAGCAAACAGAAATTTATTATTAAAAAAATTCTGATTGGAATGAGTTTTTTTTTAAATTACTTTCTCAGAAGGATTAAGGGATCTCTCTGCCTTTCTACAGAAAAGTTTGAAAAAACATTTTATAATAATTAGCAGGTTGAATGTTCGGGCACTTGTCAGGATAGTGTGGTTCAAGTCCCTGCTTTGGACTAAAGTATGTAATTGCCTGCTGCATGAGGTTACTCTCCTCCTGATGCTTAGCAGGAGGTCTGTCCTGAATTTTGGGCTGGTCTCAGTCAGGTAAGAGTGGTTGGTTTAGAAGCTGATCATGTGTGATGGAAGGTTTTTGCTTGTTCTTGTAGAGGAATGGGGTGAGGGAGAAATATTGTGAGACTCTGGAGCAGTTGTACAAATTTTATATTCCTCAAAGTATCAAGAATCTACTTGTTGCCGGTTGACTTAATTCTAGCGTTTTCCTTTCAAAAATCTTTAAGACTTTTTCCTTTAAATACTTGAAAACTGCATACTGATTCAGCAGAGAAAATATATATGTATATATATATGCTTTATGATTCATCCTCTCAATATCACTTTTTTTTCAAAATTTTCTTTTAGAGACAAGATGGGGGAGGTTATTCAACGGTGTGTGCACTGGTAGCTTTGTGTGCATACTTCAAATTTCATGGATCTTGGTGCCTTTGTGTGGTAATGATGTGCCCTGTAATGCTTGGACTTTAGGTCCCTAGGTAAATGGCTGACATGGATTGATGAGCAAGGACACTTCAGTAACATCTTCCAAAGTTAAACTGACAGGTTAAAGTCATTTGATGCACTTACTGTCACAGAACATCCAGAGAGTGTGCAGCAGAATCAAAGAATAGTTTAAGATGAGCTGATCTCACTGTACAAGGTTATCAGCTCATCTTAAACTATTCTTCGACTCTCTTGTACACTGTACAAGGTTTACTTTGCATTTCTGAGAAAGAGACATTTTCCTGAAAATACTAATAGAAAATTCTGAGGTTGCAATCCTATGCTGTTAGAGTTGAGTTCGTTGGATTAAGAGCAAAAAAAAAAAAACACTAGTACTTTGCCCCAGAAAAATTTAATTATAACCTGAAATATGCAGATAATTATGCAAAAGTTATAACTTTTATAAAAGCTATCAGGAGAAGTTTGTGTTTTTCTTCTTTTTTTTAAGAGACCTAGGAGGGAAAAATACAAATCGGTGGGGGTCCTGACAGCTTGTTAGGGAGCATACTGCATAAAATTTTATAGGACACCATTCTAGAATACTCTGCCTTGGTTTGCCAAGATTTTTAAAAAGTGGATTAATACTCTGAAATATAATTATGTATTGTTTTTAAAGACCTACTGCTTGGTCTTTGAGCTCATCTGTTGCAGAAAGAGAGACAGAGCAGGTTGTTAGACTCCACTTTCTCCACAAAAGAATTCTTGCAGTGGCATGCCTGAAATTGCAATAAACCAAAGTAATAGCTAGAAGGCCAAAAACATAAAGACAAATGCTTTTAAGCTTAACATGCTCATGTCTTTAGCTGAAGGAGAGTGAATGATGAACTTCGTGATGAGATCATTTAATCCATCAGGTGTGCTGACCATGTGGCAAAAAGCTTTATAAAACAGATTGATTTAATTTTTGTGATAAAATGTGAAATATTTTTTAAAACTCATAGTAGGATTTCTATAGTAACAAATTGGAAAGTAAAATTTGTAGGATCAGCTATTTTAATCTACTATTTTTTTAACCTAATGGATACATGCAATAGAATAAGGCAAGCAAACATTCATTCATTTCAGAGTATGGTTTTATTATTAAAGTCCTTTATAACAAAGGTGATAGACTAAAAACTTGCTTTTTTTTTTTTTTTTTAGATTCTGTCTGAAAACAGTTGCTCAGAGTATTTCTAATAAATAGTCATAAAGTCATAAAAACATTTATAGCATGCTATAAAAGTACAATTTATTTTATTCTTGGTAATGGAGGATGCAGTGGAGTAACACTAAATAAAATCTAATGCAGTGAATTTGGCAGGGTACTTAGTGTACACTCTAGATGATTGTGCTATTAACCTCTTCCATAGACCCTCTCTAGTTTGTGGGCTACCTTTTATTACAGTAATAAGTGATAAAGACTACCATTAGCATTATGAAATGAATAGTGGCCCCCTAATTCCATTTTCTCCTCTAAACCGCTATTTCAATGGCTTATGTAGTCTTTAAGGTAAAATTAACCTTGCTTCAGAGGGCCAGCCTATGGCTTATGATCCACTTAAGTCCTACTTAAGCCTTCTTTTTTTTTATTTAGTATATTGTATACAATAGTTATGTTCAGATTAGAATACTGTTCTTGTATTGTTCTGTTTTTCTTGAGTTCAGTTCTTAAAGAACTGTTCAGGAAGCGCTGTTTAATATAGTTAAGTGCTTGCAAGCCTCTGTTTCAGCTGAAGCTATATGTGTGTTGCCCTCAGCTGTGCTCCCTTGAATCTATACATCAAGAAACATATTTTAATTAGATGGCTGTGTGTTCTGTAATAAAGTATTCTTACATCTAAATAGGTTTTGTAAAGTGTGGTACAGAATGCATTTCTTTCATCTGCCAGTTTTTTAATAAGATCTTTCCTACAAATATTTTTCTGAGAAGCTTCTTGATTTTCAATTTTGGTTAGAATCAAAATAGTGGTAAAAAAAATCAAAGATAAAATATTTTTTGAGAATGTGCGTTAGAAGAAAAAAGCTCATTCCTTGGGGAGATGATTATGCATCTGCTTTCTGCTTACTAAAAACCATGGAATTTGCCAAGGAAGATTTTATGAATGTGCCAAAAGCTTTAAACAGACTTTGTACCTAATACCCAAAAGAATTCATTTCTCTGTCAAGGGCTTTCTCCTGCATTGATTTTCTGAAAACTAACGTAGGGTGAGTTGACACTGAAGAGTAGATTGATGCTAATTATTATCCATTCAAAAAAAATCAATCATGTTATAAATCCATCGAAAATTAGACATCAGTCTCTTATATGCAGTAGCATGCATCTCCTTTGAAAGTATGAACAGGGAAAGTCCTTAAAATTTCAACCTTTAACTCCATACCATCTGCACACTTATTTTCAGTAACTCTCTTTCCCCCACCTTCATATACTTGGGCCTTCATTTTAACGGAGCATGTCATCTTTATCTGGCTTATGTTAAGTTCTAGGTATCTAGTGATACCTAGATACCCTTCCCTTCTCCTTCATCAACAAAACAAAACAAACAAACAAAAAAAACAAACACTCAAATGTTTAGAGAGTGTTTCCTACTATGCTACAAGAACTGTAGGGATGCAGCCTTTTTATATCTTTATATTTTGTTCTGTGGGTAGCAGAGCTGATTAAGTGTACTTTTTCTCTGTGCTTTAGTTTGATATTGGATTGTTTGATGCCTACAAAGTTGTAAAACAATAATGCTTTCCCTAGTGAGGATTTTCACAACTGTGCTTTTGAGTGGATCCTCTATCTAAAATGGGTTGCTAGAGCAGTTCCTTAAATGAAGTCCCTAACGGAGCATCTCTGTCCTGCTTAGAGCTTTGTTTAAGTGCAGGTCTTTTGCATCTGGGTACTACATCAGCCTTACGTCTTTTAGCCTTCCAGGATGCTGATAGAGATTTGTTAAAACAGGTTAAAAGATTGAAGAATTGTGGGGGAATAGAACTGCAAATGCATGTAGCACACAGATTCATACAGTGTGTGAATGATATATGCCTCATTTCTTTTGGAAACTGGATTAAAATTTTTCCTTAATTGTTAAGCAGATGCATGTAATGACAGATTTTGAAACTCTGAAAAGAGTGAACTGTTTCTCAGGTAAAGATTCTTATACTGGAAATGGAATTTAGGAAATATCTATGACTGTATCATAAGACAGCTGGAAAGACTTTCAGGGACATCATCTGCCAGGGTAGGGTTTACTTCCAGCACTTCAATGTCATGTGTGTAAATTTTATGGTATTTTTCCTGGTCTTCTAGAGGGTAAAATGAAGCTTTTTATATACAGTTGTACTGCCTTGGCTCAGCAATTATACTGTTTGAAGATAATGCAGAAGTAACGTGAGTCACACAAAAAATGTCTCAGATACCCTTTATGCATGATGAACAGCTTATATCAACCATTAGGTTGTATCCTGAAACTGCTAAGGGATGTGGGTCAATTACCCCAAACTTTTACATACAAAGTCTGAAGCAAGACAAGACACAGACTCTTAAAGTTTTAAGGTATTTGATCTGTATTTTATTATTTTAAACAAGGTGATTTTATCTTTTATCCACATACATTTTCACAAAACTTCGTTTTTGTTAACTACCAGATACAATGTTTATAATATTCTTAAAGTTCGTAGGAATAGATGTTTTACACAGGGTTAACAAATTGCTAACAGTTCACTGAAGCATAACAGACTTGTGTGGCATACTTATAAAAGGCACATATTATTATTAAAAAAAATAATGGAAGAGGTCAGAATTATCTGCTAGGTGGCAATCAATAATTAAGGGGAAAAATGTGAATGAAATTTCTCAGATAACTTCAGGCAAGGTTATGGAGAGAAGAACTAGAATTCTTCACAAATCAGTGGCTTTCATCTCCAGGGAAATGTAACCAGAGGGGACAAATTATGTACTGAGAACAAGTTCTCTGCCAAGTAGTGTAGGTTAGCCACATACACACCGGAGAAGACCTTGGCTTAAGTAGCCTTGGATAAGTAGGTTAAGCACTATGTTTTTTTCTGTTTGTTTGTTTGTTTTTGTGGGTGGGACTCTATAACATACATTTTTGCTACTGATAATTATTCTGGGTTTTGCTAATAAATTCTTAATAAGGTTTGGATTTAGGACTATTTCAGCATAATTGTCTAATCTAAAGGAATTTTCTTCCTATGGGATATCAAGTCTTAAAACACAGGTTAAGCGTTTTCATATCCATGAGTATCTTAATGTGTTTTCTAAAAGGTATTCAGAGAATATCAGAGCAAATGTTCTACCTGGCTCCATTGATCAATCAGAGCTAAGAACAGAGTTGTTTTGTCTCAGGAGAGACAATTATCCTAATGGTGTTACTTGGGAAAACTTTCTGGCATATGGTAAAGTCCTAAGAAGAATGGCATGCATACCAAGGAATGCCAAGGTCTGGCATTTCAACTAGATTAGCCTTAGTAAGTGTAGATTAGCCAGTCATCAGACTACTGAGTTTTGCATGCTTTTTCTTCTCTTTTTTTCTTTTTTTTTTTCCCCTGTCAAGTAAAGAAGAATGAGCTACCTGTTGGGCTCCAAAGTATAAAGCCTCTGTTGTGGTATATTTCAAAAAGCCTAACAAAGCAAAGAAGCAAAAAGAGGGTTTTAAAAAAGTCCTCTTATTGTTTTCAATCACTACAAACTCTTCACAGTTCAAGTCCTTTTGGAAGGAAAACAAAGAAGCAAAAGAATCAGCAAAAGGTTCCCTGTACCCAGTATTTCATAAGAGGTAACATTTGAGCTATTTAAAACACTTTATCCTGCTTACCTACAGATCTATAAACTGCATGCTTTGGAGTGACTGAAGCATAGCCAGACCTAAATAGTAAGATTCACAATTTAACGGAATAGGTGCCTATACACAGATAAGAATCCCAAATGCGGACAAGATTCAGATGATTTGTTTCAAAGGATGCATTAAGAATGCATTGTATTATAGGATTTTTCATCGCTTTCTAAGTGTATGAGCTTGAAAAGTAAGGTAAGCTGAAAAAAAACATTTGGGCTTTTGAACACAAAAAAGTCTGCATAACAGAACAGATCAAAATCCAAATTCCAAATGCATAATTTATCCTTAGAAATTCATTTTAGGAAAATGTGGTGTAGACTAATCCTAAATTCAGTCATAGGTCGCTTGAGACTGTTCTGACATTTAGAATGGTCCTCAACACAGCAAGCTTTCAGGGTGACATTTAGATGGAACTTTTTAGAAATATATCACGTTCTCAGGAAAGTGCGGCGGAGTAGAGCAGATTTATAGAGCTGGGAGCCTATTATGCAGAACTGTAGATCACTGCTGTCTCCCAATAAGACTAGCTTTTTGCTAATATTCACCAAAGTGTCCTTTGTCTTTCTCCTCTCCTTGTTGAAGTAACAATTCAATTTGATAGTTTTTTTGTTTTAAAAATGTCTTTGCTTGGTATCGTAATGTTTATCTTTTGTCTGTTCTCCTATTCTCATCCACCAAGACAGCCAAATTAATGCATTGTGAATATTATAATAGAGTTGATTTCTGTTTAAGGCATTCACCATATGGCTGGGTACTGTCTGCATGGGCGCACACATATATATATATGTCTTTGAATTTGTGTGTATATGTATATATATGCAATTATAAAGGTAAAATAGATCAAAGAAAAGTAATTTCCAGAATGCAGTGTTAATCCAGAGTACACTGTTTTCCAGAGGCAAATACACACTGGAAAATACTTTTTTTCCAAAATTGAGGGGGCATAAAATGACTGTGGTTACTTGGGTATCACATTTTATGAAATTAAATTATAAAAATATAAATTTGATTATGAAGACAACTTGCATCATTCTGTATATATATGGCTTTTTCTTTAACATATGTCAAAATACATCCTAGAATTCTTTATCAGTAGAGTTTTAAGAATGTCTTTTTCTTGTATGACTCTGAGGCTACCAAGTATTTCTCATCAGACTCCCTATTATGCCTGATCTGATTAACATCTGAATTTTGAGTACTGGAATGTTTTTTCCAAGGACCTTAAATAAAGGTGCAATGGAAGTTTTAAAACAATGAAGTGAAAGTATGGTGATGAGGCTGTATTTCTTTCTTATTTATCATTGAAGTCCTATTTGCTAGTCTGCTGTCACAGTATTTCCTTCCTCCATGTCCCCATTTGATTGTTGCCATAGAAGTATATTCTAATTAACTTTTTCATGGACTAGCATGATTGAAGTTACAGCTTGCTAAAGCTGAGGGTCAATGCACCATCAAGATAACTAGGGGATTAGGAAGATAGTTAAAGCTTCGAACTGATAAAATGCATGAGAGGACATCGAGCTATTAACCTGATTTCAGCTAAAAGAAAGTCTGCTAATGCTCTCACAGTGAGAAGAGTACTTTGGATTTTTTGAAAAGCTTGATGCATCCTTATTTCTATGCAAATTTCCTAAAATTATGTGAACTCCCGATGTTACAAAATGTATAAGGCCCAGATGGTCCAGCTATGCAATGACATTAGATATTTTTTTGTTAATGAGTGAAGAAGGGTCTGACAGTCTTTCATTATTTCATTAACGATCCTCAGAAAAGTATTTATAAATGTAATACAGAAGAATATTATTTACCTATCTTTATAAACCTTCTGAAAATGGAGCTACTGTAGAATATTTGCACAAAGCTGTCATTTATGTTGTGAAAATAATTCGTGCTTCCAGTTTAGCAGGTTGACAAATTTTTAAAAAGGTCAGGTTAAATGATGTTGAAATGAGTGTGCTTTGTGAGTATTCATTCTCCTTTCCACACCCCCCCAAAAAACCCATAGTCCTAGAAAAGTTCGTATTTTGCTAATGAATAATTTAGTTAAAGGAAAACCAGATATGGCTGAAAATGGTTTTAGTCCCATTTTCCTTAGCAAGGGTGTTTAGAGCACTTGCCAAAGGATGTGGAAGAGTTGGATTCACTGGTCTTGAGTAGATGGAATATGCCTCCCACTTCACAGGTAAAACCGTAAACCTTGGACTGAAAGGTATTTTGGGATTGTCTTTGCTTTTCTCAGGGAAATCCAGTTGTCCTGTGTCCCAGAGGAGTATACTAACTATCAGGACTCTTATTTTTTCAGTGCCTATACAAATTCTCCAAAACTACAGAAGAGCAATATGAAATGATTGAAATTTGCATTCCTGGATCCCTTATGGAGGCCTAGAGAGAAGACTGGTGCTGGATTTGTTTGCTCCTGCTACTTGATCAGTTTATGGAGTGAAGTTTGGAGAGTTGGTCAATAAAATAACATTGTGGATTACTTCAGGTTGTTTTGTTTATTCTATCTGGGTTTTTTTTGTCATGATAATCCTCTCGCTGACTCTGCATCCCTTCTCAGTGGGAAGAGACTATCATCTTCAGGTCCGTTTCCCAGTAGAGGAAAGTTACTGATAACTATCCAGATAATCTGATTTTTTTTGAAAGCGTAAGATGATGTATTTACACATACACATCCTAGGATATGCACAACAAGGAGGCAGGCAATCTTTTATTTTCTCTCTAGAAATCATAGTTAATACTAACCCCCCTTTCCAATTAAAGAGCTTTATACTAAATATTGATTATTTCATAGAGCAAACACTTTTTTTTTTAGTGTTTCTGTTGGAAAAAGAAAAAAAAAGATTTCAAAAGAAAAGTTCTTCTTATTGTTGTTTTTGGGTGTAATAGGCTCAGGATCTTTGAATAAACATAAAAAATTTAATATATGATAGAAGATTCCTACAGAAATATAGAGAATTAAATACTTATTTTGAAATTACGTGGTTAAGAAACTATATATTACTTAATCTAGATTTTTAATCTATATTTTAAATCCAGATTTTACTTAATGTTTTTAGATTTTTAGAACTTTAAAACCTTTTTCTTAGAATTCTTAATACGTTTTCCCAGATGCTTCTTTTGGAAAAGTTTTTCCTTTACTATGAGTGACTACATGGCGGCAATGCTAAAACTGAAAATCTGGAAAAATTAATTGCTTGTTAAACGGATGTTCAAGTGAGGAAGGGATTGGGAGATTCTCTGTAGATTTCAGGTTGTGACATGGCAGACCAAGTAGAAGCGGGTGCAAGTGACTGTGTGAGGCTGTTGCCTAACCCTGGCTTTATGTAGTAAGCTCAGAATGGTTTCATTTAGAAGGTTGTTTAGGGTTGTAGTGAGAAGCTTGCTTCGGAATGAAATATTTTCATTCTTTCATTCCCAAAAACTCCATGTAACAGACTGTCTTTTATTCTGATAAACCTAACTGAAGAGTCAATGATCTGATGAAAGTATTTGGGAGAGAGCTCAATGGCAGTTACCATGGTGCATAAATCTACACAGTAATCCTAACGTGACTAACGGATATGACAAAGAGCCAGCCAATTGCTAATATTAACATCCGTGAAATTTTAGAATTACAGAGGAACACCAGAAAAAAAATCTATCCAATATCTGCTTTGTTACTGATTCATAATTGGATTGTCTGCTGTTCTTTTAGAATTTTTTTTTTTTTAAATAATGAAATCAGGACTTCCTTTAAATATAAAGAGCTAATTTCATGAAGTGTATGGTTTTGCAACATCTTGCATTTTATTCTAAAAATTGATTCACAAAATAATGATTTGCTGTTATTCCCTAAGTGAAAATATGTGATTTGGGGATGAATTTAAAGCCTGCTGATAATCTAAATGGATTATAATCTGTTTTTCAAAAGGAAATTGGGGATTTGGTCATGAATTCAGATGGTATGGTTGTTGTTACTTGGGAGATTTAATTTTTAATATCTATGAAGACCTTCTGAATGAATCACTGGAACTTTGAACTCCTCTACAAAACAGATACCTATAATAAAAAATTTATTATTCAAGTTGAATAATGATAATATGTAGTAAATTTTCTGTTTCATTTATAAAAGCATTTGGGTAAATCTGTGAGGCCCAAAACTAAGAAAGAGGAAAATAATTACTATCTGCATGTTGGACTTTATATCAATTTATCATTAAACATATTTGCAACAAATAGTTGCATGTTTTTATGGATGCTTATTTGTACGTGTCTACAAAACACTACCCCATAAGCAGTTCCTAGAACTGTGGACAAGTACAGTACACATAAATACAAATTCCTTCTCAAACTTTGTTGAGAAACAAGTATTCTTTTCTTCATGTTTTCCCTGTTTTTTAGTCTT
Source organism: Crypturellus undulatus (assembly GCA_013389825.1). Classification (NCBI taxonomy): domain Eukaryota; kingdom Metazoa; phylum Chordata; class Aves; order Tinamiformes; family Tinamidae; genus Crypturellus; species Crypturellus undulatus. Next base: position 579,312 of record VWPW01004720.1, on the reverse strand, counting down.
TTTTTTTAATTGACTTCTATGACAACAAGGTAACAGCAAATACCTTTTTTACAGGCTATATTAGCTCTATCTGACAAAACAAAATTAAGAAACAATAGCATTACAGAAGTACTTTGATCAAAAAGGGGGTAAATTCAATCAGTACTTTGAAACATATCAAACTAGGAAGGAAATAGAGCAAAGAAATCTGTAGGTCTACCCTTGTCTTCCCTACTTCCGAATTTAGATATCCTGTTTGAATACTACAATAAATAGCATAAGGCAGGACTAGTAATCATTTTAGAAGACTAGCATGCAGCCAGATCATTTTTAATATCATGTTGTGCTGTACTTTTCCTGTAGCTCCAAATCTTGGAGTCTTTTGCTCTGTGCCCAAAGAATGCAAGATTTGAAAATGCAAACTTTCTTAAGATGGTTACAGCTACTGCAGATGCTACAATTTATCACTTGGCTTTTATACAAATGTGGCGTGATCTCATTAAATTTCTGCCATGAGATTTTATTGCTTTAATAATCTGTTGCAATATTTATAGAATACTGTGATGAATCATATTGAATTTATCATATTATCCAATAAATAATATGACAGAACATAAGTCAATCATGTTTCAAAATCTGTTAGAATTGTACTGTCTAAAAATCTAAACCCAAGAAGAGCGAGGGCTCCTCTCAAAAGAAAAAAGTTTATTAATTTGAGATTTTTTAGAGCAAACTGATCAATCTGTGTCTAAATCTGATAGGTGTACCTAGAGCTGTTGGTAATTATATACCAACAGCTCTAAGGAGTAGCAGGTAATGCCATACTTCTTACAGGAAAAGGAGGTGACATAAAAGGCTTGAATTATAAAAGTAGTCATAGACTAATTTATAATGTTCCAGTCTGCTAGTTTTGTTACCTAAAGCATGTTCTTTCCCTGCTGCCTCACCATGGACTGTGACTTGTCATATGTAGGTGCTATAGCTGTCTCTGAAATTGCAGATAGTGCTTGCATGAACTCTTGTAATCTGAAGAACCTAAAAGATGAAGCAAGACCCCAGTATTGCAGGCATTATACAATCTCCAAATCCACCAAAACAAACAATAAAGATCCTGGACCACAGTTCGTTTACAATTTGTGTACAGTCAGAATAGGGAGGGATGCATCAAGTAAGTACAAAGAAATAATAAGACAGATATCCAGTTGATTCAGTCTATTGGCAGCCTTACTAAAATAAGTTTGCTTATACATACAAAAATAGAATTTAAAGAATCAAAAAAGTGATTGTAAGATTGATTTTTGCTAGTACATAGAGTATACCATCCAAACCCAATATGTAGTATGAAGAAGCACAAGACTGCTTATTCTCTGGTATAAAATAAATTTCTTGTGTCAGACCAGAATTGGTGTTTTTAGGAAGGAAAAGATGCTGGGAGATGATAGACATGTGGAGAAGGTATTTAAGAAAACAAAGACCAGAACTGGGCTTGGGAAGAAAATTCATAGTAGCAGGTCAATTAAAAGACATGGTGTCACTAAATTAATTGCAGATATAGGAAGTATTAGAAAATTTTTATTGATGCTTAATCTTAGAATTTTCTCCCCTTCTCTTTCACCTGGACTTCATTCAGATAGTGCTTTATTCAGTGCTGGGTGATTATTTATATTCTAAGGAAATATTTAAATTCAATTGGAAATAGTGAAATTTAAGTGAATAATGATATTGATAAGCTTTAAAGTTCCTTGGAGTTTTTTTTGAATCACTTTTTCTGCTATGAGTAAATTTCTAATTCAGACATGATGAGAGTTCCCTAGTTCTTTTCTTTTTAATTCAGTTTTGGAGGACTGCTAGGATTCATTGACGCATCCCTTATAAATATAACACTATGAAATGTGTGGTCTCCCTATGGAATAGGCAACAGAAATAGCTGTACTTGCCTCTATACCATATTGTACTAGTAGTATACAATACAGAAGCACTGAACTTATTATTTGTGCATTTACATATTGGTGATTACCACCTATTCATTCCTTTCAGAGAATACCTTTTGTAGTAGTGTCATCAGGAATGGCAATAATGAATTTGAAGTGTGATAAGTTAAATATTTACTTGAAGAGCCATTAGAAATGCTTGTTAGTTTAAATGGTTTGGTTTTTAAGAATAATAGGTCTAAAAATGTATTTACGGTATCTAAGCAGTACTGATCTTTGCGTGATCAGGATTAGTTTTTCATAAAGCAGTATTTTTGGGGATAAATGATCCTATAAGACCTTGAAAGAAAAAGGTCGCTTAATGCAACATGTGCATCTGTACAATTTATACTCCAATTAATATCTATCCTGAATCATGGCATAAAACCGACTTAAAAATCACTATGGTATCATGCCAAAATCCATAACATAACATTCATTTTGCTCTGTATAAGTTTTGTGGAGAATATATTTGACTAGCTGAAGATATCACAAAGTGTCTTGGATGGGTTTAGCATTAATCTCATGTATTTGCCATCTTTATACTATATGGTTGTCACTGTATCCAGGATTAAAAAGCCCTTTCTTTGACTTTCCTTGGAAGAATTTAATAGCTCTGGAAGGAAAAAAAAAATAGTGCATGTGTGCATGGGGAAACTTTGTGCTGCTTTCTTGGGGTTTCAATCCTTCCACAAACTGAAAAACCTTGAGGCTTAATGCGACTTAACTTGCGTAGAGGGGAGGTGGAAAGAGTCTGTAGGGAACTGATACATCTTTTGCAAACCATTATCTTAAACTCTTACTGTTCTGCACACATTAGCCATTTTAGTTGAACAGACTCTTCTATTTACAGATTATAAGAACATTTTCCTGTAGCCTGGAAGTAAGCAAGCCTATATTTTACATAAATCATAAGAAAACTAAGTTTATGGTATCAAAAAGTACCCACGGCAAGCTATGTTCCTAAATTGTCAGAAGACTTCTGAAAGTCTAATCTAGACTATCTAAGCGAACAATATTTTATAAACCTTCTAATTTCTCTATTTAAAAAAAAAGGCTGATCAGTAGCTAATGCCTATACCCTTGGGAATCTTGGGAGTATTGCTTAAGTGATTAAGTAATGGGAGAAGAACTTAATCTCTTGCAGCTTGTCTGCAAGTAAGGAAGATCAAAGAGAGAGTGATCAGGTTTGTCTGCTTTGCTGCTCTTTTGAGACTAGGAAATTAAAACCGTTCGTCGTAAGCTTAGATTTGTAGTCCTGTCCTGAACAAATGCATTCATAAATATATGGGAAGTTCAAGAAGAGAACAATTTGTCATATCTCTGGAGGAAACTATTACTGTCCTTTAGAACTAATTTATCAATTTACAAAAGGTCTTTCGGCTCAGTGAGATCAGCTCCAGGATAATGCTGGTTGGAATTTTTCTTTAAAATTTGTTCTACTTGAACATTTGTGTCTACCAAAGACCTAATGTGCAGGCAGATTGTGCCAAATGCTTCTGTGACTCCAAACTACTTTGTGGCTTTGGATCCTCAAATCTGGGGAAGTATATTTGTAAATACATCTCCTGTATGTGTAGTGGCTACACAAGGAAGCTGATACCTTTCTCGTGTTCACTGGTGATAAAAGCAAATGCCTTTACAGGATATCTGATTTCTTAAATTTTCTTAATACTGATTTGATCAGGTTTTGAGCAATCTGATCTAACTGATATTAGCTTTGCTCTGAGCAGAGGATTGGAATAGATGGCCTCCACAAGTCCCTTCCAAAAGTTAGTCTCACTTTTAAGGCAAAACAGGAAAGTCCACCTAGTGAGAGCAACTAGGAAGAACATCAGGAATTTTGCTATCATAATTGAAATATTAACAGTCTAGTCCAAGAATCATTATCAATCCAGTTTTAATCATTACAAGGAAAAAAGAATACTTCTATCCAGAAAAGTCTTGATTGTATTAATGAAGTTAAAATTGTTCTGCTCATCCTTATACAACTCTGATGGGTCTCAGGGTCAGTGGATTCAGTCTGGAGGTAGTGGTAGGTGGGATCCTCGCTTCAGCTTTCACACAGGGTCATTTTTATGTACTTGCTGGCAGGCTTTCACACCTTGTTCTTTCTTCTGTTAGTCTGCAACTCGGCTACATCTGAGTTTGCTAATCAAAGAATTTTGTGTATACTATACTTTTTGATTCTGTTAGCCCTGCCAAACCATTCTCCCCAGCTTTAGAATCATAGAATCATAGAATCATAGAATCATAGAATCATAGAATGCCTAAGGTTGGAAGGGACCTCTAGAGGTCATCTAGTCCAACCCCCCTGCACACGCAGGGTCACCTAGAGCACGTGGCACAGGGCTGCATCCAAGCGGGTCTTGAAGATCTCCAGAGAAGGAGACTCCACAACCTCTCTGGGCAGCCTGTTCCAGTGCTCTGTCACCCTCACCGTCAAGAAGTTCTTCCTTAAGTTCCCGTGGAACTTTTTATGCTTCAATTTGTGGCCATTTCCTCTGGTCCTGTCAGTGACCACCAGTGAAAAGAGGCCAGCCCCATCTTCCTCATTGCCTCCCTTGAGGCACTTATAGACACTGATCAGGTCCCCTCTCAGCCTTCTCTTCTCCAGGCTGAACAAGCCCAGCTCCCTCAGCCTCTCCTCATAGGGCAGATGTTCCAGGCCCCTGATCATCCTAGTCGCCCTGCGCTGGACTCTCTCCAGCAGCTCCACATCCCTCTTGTACTGGGGGGCCCAGAACTGGACACAGTGCTCCAGATGTGGCCTCCCCAGGGCTGAGTAGAGGGGCAGGATCACCTCCCTCGCCCTGCTGGAGATGCTCCTCTTAATGCACCCCAGGATGCCATGGGCCTTCTTGGCCACGAGGGCACACTGCTGCCTCATGGTCAACCTGTCGTCCACCATGACGCCCAGGTCCTTCTCTGCAGAGCTGCTCTCCAGCAGGTCGGTCCCCAGCCTGTGCTGGTGTCTGGGGTTATTTCTCCCCAGGTGCAGGACCGTGCACTTGTTCTTGTTGAATTTCATGAGGTTTTTGACCACCCAGTTGTCTAGTCTGTCCAGGTCTGTCCTGCATCTCTTTAAATATGGGTGAGTTGTTTATAGTTTTTTGGCACCCAGTGCCACAGCACTTACCATGCTGTCCCTGAGCTCTCCACACCATGTCACATCATGTCTCAAGGCTTATGCTGTCACACTAGTTCCTCTTTTTTTTTTTAACTCATATAGGTGGTCGTCCTTACTACCTGTATAAATCTGTACCACAATACTATATGCAGAAGTAAAGCAAATTGGCCATAATCACACAAATAAAATGTTTATAGCTAAAAAAACAATAGTTCCAGGTAGGTTAAAAACAAGTCTAGACAAAGCACACCTGGCAGTGTCAGTCCTTAGGCCTTCTAAGCACTGTACAAAGCCTGTTGCTAGCAATGGCAATACTGTATAATGGGGCTACAGGCTTACACAGCCTAAATTATTCTATGATTTTCTATACTTCCTGCAGCCCTGACCCTTGGAAGAGGGGGCCTGTTATGAACTGTTTTGCAGAGGAGCTCACGGATCAGACCAAGGCCAGTTTTGGAGGGTACAGTGCTAGGTCAGGTGCTGGTGACAACCTCCTGTGCTATGTGTGCAAAACCCAAGGATGAGCAAAGTGTAGTTACATGCAGACAAGATAAACAGCAGGCAAGAGTAAGTGGTTGCTTCCTCAGCGGCAGACTTGGTGACCATACCTGGGAGCAGAGCCCCAGCCTGGTGTGCCTAGTCGCTACCTCCATGTTCTGACCCCGTTCTTCATGCAGATCACTAGGAAAAAGATTAATTTCCATTTGCTTGCACAGCATGAGAGCTGATTAATATCCTGATGCAGCGGCATCATTGTATTTTCGACGTACTCATCACTAGGTGGTGCTGGTGTACATAGTCTTCATTTACATTTCAGTCTTTTCAATTCTTCTGGAGACTTGCTCTAATACGGTCATCTTTGGGTTTTATGTTATTTCTGATGCGATGAATACTGGAAAATGTAGATATGTAAATACAGAATAGTTGGTTTCCTTCCAGAGTTCTTCATTGGGTTCTTTTTAAAATAGAGACTTGAGGCAGTGCTGCTCCCTAATAATTAAACATTGTGCTAAGATTTTAGGAGATCTTGCAAACTTTTGGTTAGTATAAATCCCATATCAGCATATGGAAACTAAAGGAATTTTCACTTGAAACATGTCTCAATTCATGTTAGTNAGTATAAATCCCATATCAGCATATGGAATTTTCCCTTGAAACGTGTCTCAATTCATGTTAGTTGTGTTGTCTTCCACTGTGAAGTCAATTTTCGATCTGCTTTTACTCAGAAAAGGGGTGGCAATGGGTTAAGAAAAAGGACAACGTTTTGTGTTATTGAGATTTGAAATAGGGCAAAGGTCTCTAGCCCTTTCTTCTCATAGAAGTTGGCATGTGCATATGCAGACTCCACATTAACAGTAGAGCAATCATAATTAATGTGGAATCTCTTTGTGAAACTACATATTTTCTACTGTACCTAAGAAATGTTTTGAAATATTGCTCTTGGAATCATACAGTGTTTATCATAATGATTACATAATACTGGTCATTAGCAAAAATGAATACGCTAAAGGAGAGGATTATACTTTTTTTTTTGGTGTGGGGAGGAAGGGGCAAGTGTAATGCTGTAGTGAGTGAGAAAGTTGTATTTGGTCAAANTTTTGCAATGTTGCTCTTGGAACCATACAGTGTTTATCATAATGATTACATAATATTGGTCATTAATCAAAATTTTCAGGTCTAGCTGCATTTGAATAGTCTTAAGAGTTCATGGGTACTCAAAATACTCAATTAAAAAGAAATCTTTATAGAGAAAAACTTGCAGGTGTTTAAAAAAAGGTGAAATACATTTTGCATTGTAGAACTTGAAACTACAAAATTTTGTTTGATAAATAATTATTTTAGGCTTGAAATCAAAAAGAAAGTGACCAAATGACAGCAATTTGATAAGAATGAGAATTATTATAGCCACAGAGAAGTGGATGCACTTTTTAAATCCTTTTTGAATGAATAACAGTCTTGTTAGACTTGACTTATTAAATGGTACATTTATAAGCAATTTTTGAAACACTTGTTAAATATTAAGTTTAAACAATTTCAATTCAAATCTTCCAGGGCTGATATTTTTCAAATAATGGCTTTCAAATAATATTACAGGCAGCCATCATAGGCTCAGGTACAGGTTTCATTAGTTTATTCTTAGTGCTAGTTACAAAGTTTCTATTATTAGAACTTCAGATATTTTTCAGATATTTATTTCAGTCTATATTGCTAGATCTTAGAGGACTCTTGCTTCCCTCAGTATATTTTACTGCTTTTTTTATGGATGCAGAGTTAAAGTGCATACAGCTGAAAAATACATAGAAGATAAATGCACACTGAATTAAACTGTAAAGCCATGGTCCCAAACCTGGGAACTATTATTATGCTGTCATCAATGCTATCAATGGCATCTGTTTTAGAGATCAATCAGTTGATTATTTTGGGACTTCATTGGCTGAAATGAAAAAAAAACAAACATAGGAAATGAAAAAAATATCATTTTAATCCTAGATGAAGTAAAATTCTCAGGTCATCTCACTAGAAAAAGCAGTCCTCTGGCCTGCACAGTGTATCTGTGGACCTGAGCTTTCATCTTTGCTTTTAAATGATATTGAGAACTTGAGAACTTTATCAGTATTTTGTTCCATGTTTCAGAAAAATATAACTGTTAATATTAAGTCACCAGATGTCCTTCACTTGTGTGTTCCACTTGCTCGATATGTTGAGGAAGCACAGCAGCTAGTGATGTGACCTGTATACAAAATAAAAACAGTCTCTTATTGCATTCCTGGATTGACTAATAACTTTGCACAAAATAATTTCCATCTTAAAATTGTATTTCAGGTTACCTAGAGAGGTTGTGGCATCTTAATACCCAGACCCCAATGGGACCCCTGTTCATCTAGTTGGACAGATTGCTTTGTGCGGATACCCTTCTAAACCTAAATTAGGCTGGTCAAAATGATCTTCAGATTCTCATTTTCCTTGTCTTAAAGTCTATAACCTGAGCTGAGAGGAGGGATTCTCCACCCTCAATGAAGAGCGGAAGATCTAAACATCTGAATATTTAAATCTGGGACTTGAACAATAATTTGAGGTTACCTGGGACCCTTGGACAAGAGGCCACCCTCGACCCAGGTTTCAGAGATTGCACAAACCTCAGTCCTCTCTACTGATTCCTTCCCTCAACCTTGTTCAAGAGACTTGTATAGATTTTAAATCTGATGACCACTAACTGACGGCTGCTTGCTGTATTGTAGTATAGCGTACAGAAGGTGCATCGTAAAACACTGTAAAGACATTTTACAGTGTATGCATTCTATTTTATAGGGAAATACTCCATTTATGTATTTAGTTGAACAAAATTTAGGTAGCAATTAAAAGCATTTAACCCACATAAAGACTTTTATGTGGACTATACAATTAATTTTATTACAGAAATTGCATTTAACTTAACAACTGATGACCTTATCTTAATGCAGTAATGTATTTTTCATTAAAATGAAACATCCTGCTACCCAGGCAATAGATAGAAAGAGGGAGAGATGGTGAAGGTCCACAATATACCATGTACAACATCTGTCTTAAAGAAAAAAGTGCCAGTAATGCAGCATTTTTCAATTTATTACTGTGTCAGATTGGAAAGTTTAAACTGTAATTAAATGGATGGGAACTAATACATTGTCATTTTACAACTTGGATGGCTTATACTGCTGAGCTGTCTTACCTGCTTCAGTAAGTTACAGCTGTTTCTTGGTCTTTTATGCAAGCTTCTACATGTGGGATATATTAATCATCCAGGAAGATTATTGAATGCACTTCCAGACATCGAAACAGCCAATATTTCTCCTGTCAAGTCCACCTGTTTGAGTGTTTTTTTTGATTTATTTCATGTTGTTTTCTATGTTCTTGTGGACAGGTTGGGCAGAGTAAAGTCATAGCATGCTGTTTTAGGTGACATTTCTCCAGCTTTACCCTCCTGGGGAAAAAAAGAAAAATTCACCATTGCCGGCTTTTAGGCTCTGAGTCCCATAGGTTGCCCCAACAGAGGAAGATCCCAAGCACAGTGAGGGATAGTGAGAATAGTCTTCACCGTACTTTATATCTCGATTGGTAGGCTTGAAATGTCTTATACTTAGCTCCTAACAGTAGTTTCTTTTCTTTCTTTTTCTACAAGAGGAGAGAGGGAGCACTTCTGTAAAAGTATTTTCTTTCTGAATTTGACCAAATTCTGTAACTGTAGAAAACAAAGTTGTAGTGCTTCCATTCAGAAGTAGGGAAAAAATCTGTACTTCCATAGCTTTTAAAAAGTATGAACTATGTGTGACTGACTAGGCTAATCATCTTGTTACAGCAGTTTAAGTTCTTTTAAAAAATGTTTAGGCATCTATCAGAAAAGACTTCTGGAATCCTTTATTTTAGCAGGGTGTTTTACCTTTGCTTATGTGTGTTTCCACTTCTGTTGCTCACCTCTTGTCCTGCCACCAGACACCACTGAGAAGAGTCTGACTCCGTCTTCTTCCTTCCATCCCTACTCGGTGTTTACACAAATTGATAAGATGCCCCTGAGCTGCCTCTTCTTCAGGCAGAGCAGTCGTTCTTCTCACAGCCTGTTCCTCATATCAGAGATGCTTCAGGCCTTCTTCGTCAGGCTGCTATTGGGCTGGTTCGCCCCAACCAAAACTAGTGCATGCGGTTATTCTATTCCAGGTGCAGGACTTTGGCATTTGACCTTCACAAGGTTCCTGTTGGCCCGCTTGTCCAGCCTGTCCAAATGTCAGTGTAACTCTGCTCTATCAACTACTCCCAGTTTTTGAGTCAGCCAAAACTTATCTGCAAAGAATAAACTCTGTATTGCAGAAGTAACAAATATAGCCAGCACTGAGGGCAGGACTGCTTGCACTGATTATTTCTTGTTTTCAGAATGGTTGGATGCCAGTTATGAATCTTATGCCAAAACTCTGTATTTAAAAAGGCAAAATAAGTTGACTAAGATTTTGTAGTGAGATACCTTAGATTTCTTTGGTTCCTGTTTGTTGTGTGATGTCCACTGAAAGGTAATAACAAAAATAAACTGATCACATTAGCTAACCTGCTTGGCATAGATGTTGGTCCACTGTCCACATAACGATTCTAAATCATTTGTTTTTCCCACTGGGGTAATTGGTGTTTATTGTGTATAACTTCTTAATTTAAAATTGCTTTGTGAAATGATTGCAGCATATAGAGAGCGTAAAGGATATTCCCGGCTTCTGCAAGATAGCATTGAACCTGTCAATGACCTGTCGTGTGGGAAGCAGTTTGCACAGATAGCTGATTATATAACAGGTGTTAGAGCTACGGAGAGAAAGGGAATTTACTAGCTGAGATAGCAGGTGACAGAAACAGCTTAGCGAATAAAGGCACTGGTGATAGCGCGCTGGTTTCCCGCTGCAGCTCGTCCTGCTGGGTGGCTCCGCGGGGTCGCGGAGGGATGTGTCACGTCTGAGTGTGGCCGCAGCGGCACTTGGTTCGCTGCATGGGCTGTCGGGCGAGCGCGCCTTGGCGAGGCACATGGCACCTGGGACGGGGTCAAGATTATTGTCAAGATATAACCTGCCAACTCCCAGCCTTGCTCCTCTCGCTCCCAAGGACAGGGAGAGAGGCACTGAGCAAACGCAGGTTACTGCTCTTTGGTACCTCTGAGATTTATTGTTTGGCTTCTAACTGAGATCCAGTAGTTTGCTGTGTGAGTACATTTAATCCCTTTAAGGGCAAAGTTAAGCAGGCTTTTTGAAGGCCTTTTAAGTTTTTTTAAATATATTTGACTTTGCTCTGGGAGGAACTAAAAGTGCTTACACAGGGGTACTCATCAGGGTATGTGTCCCTGCTCACAGGAATAAGGTGTTTCTTAAACACCTTCTTTGATGCCCTTAGCTCTGTAAATGCTTTTCTCGTCTGTCTTGGAGCAAAGGAGAGCAACTGAGCTTAAGCCTCTGAAAATGGTTTAAATGTATTTAAGTGACTGCCTTAAATGGGCAAGAACACAGACATTTGTCAAGGGCAGATGAGATATGGTTTAGAAAACTTTCTTCACTGCTTTTTGGAGTCTCCTATACCTCAGCAGTATTCCTCCCTTAAGTGTAGCTAGCACTGGTGCATACTAATCCATCAAATGCACTTATAAATTTGGAGAACTAGCAAAATGAACTTTAAAGATTAGAAATATAAACATGAAAACTTTCTATCTAGAAAAACTGGTTGAGCAGATTATCTTGTGGTTTGTTAAATTTAAACCCTTGAAGGGCCACTTGTAGCCTGGCAGCAGTACAGGGCTGGTTTAGATGTTTCTGTTTTTATTTTGAACTCCTGGGCCTGGGACAAACTAGAAACTAATAGCCTGACAGATGCCCACGTGGGGAAGATGACAAAGTCATAAATGGAAAAGTAAATATTGTATTATCTAGTTTGTGAAAGCACAAAGCTGAAAAAAAATCAGGAAAATAACAAGGAAGAAAGACAGTGTGGCAGATAGATCATGCAGTAATGGTTTTGGTTTTTCTTACAGAAACTGTAGTTTAAAAGAAACTCAGAGTGGTCCTACCAGACAATGTTGGTTGCTTGGTTCTGGCTATAGAGGGAGCCTGTACTCCACCTAAAGAAGTGTGCCCTGTCGTGCACTGAATATGTAAGAAATATGTGTACTTTTCCTGGCATGACAACCTGTACCCCCCTGGGTGACATCCAAACTTATGTAATTGCAAGACCTAGATGACATTAATCATTCAACCACAAATTGAGTTTCAGGCTAAAGAAGTATTTATCTTTCTTTCAGCAAATATACTATTCTTGAATACATAATCATTTCAGATGTTTGCTGGACTTTAAGAGAAATAGTGAGCACAATATTGAAGAAATATACTTGAAAAAAACACTGCTTGCTCAATTTGATGTGTTTCATTTTTATCACGTATAACCAATTTTTTTTTTCTGATTTTAAAATTATTTTATTTTTTCTTTAGGAATCCTTTAATGCTTTTCATGGTTATCACTTCAGAAATCTTTATATAGTGAAGAGATACTGATTTTTCATACCTTTCTTGAATTTAAGCATTAAAGGAATTCCACAGCACTAATACTCATGAAGCTGTATGCAGTATGAAAATAAGATTTCATTTATGTGCTTTATTTTGATTACTTGTTTCATTTTTTTAATAGGAAAAAACCCAAGTATCTCTCGTGTAACTCTCTGTCTCCATCTGAGGTCCTTTAACTTTAAGTGAGGCAGTTGTGTATGGTAAAGAGGATGTAGAGCTTGAAATGGATGCTTATCTAGCAAGATTCAAAACCTTGGTATGCACTTTGGCTTGGAATAATTTCTTAATAATGTTACAATGGAGCTCTTAACTGGCATGCAGGACCGCCTGATAGACTTGTCTGTTCCTCGAGAAACAACAAGCTCTGCTAGCTGAGATAGCTTTCATAAAAAGAAAAAAAAATAAAATAAAACCACTCACTTTTATTCTACTGACTGAATTTTAGCACTCATTTTTTTCTTAACTCTGCAAATAGATTTAGAAATTCTCTGCTGCATGAAGAGAAAGCTGCCACTAGTGTCAGAATAATTTGGAGAGGGCTATTACATTTATACCTTAGGTATTTAAGCAGCCTCCAACTTGTGAAACTATTTTCTGAAGCATCAAGGTACATGCTGTTTTCTCTCTCTCTTTGCAATCTGTCTCTTGGATAGGGATTATTACATTCCTATTTGCTTCAAAGATGTCAAGAATCACAAGTGACATATACTAACAAAGCAGGACCTAAATGTCAGTGATGCTTGTACAGTAATGTTTCTGAGCTTGTGCAGGTAATGTGGATTTCATTGTGAAACTGTTCAAATTGAAATAATGTGCAATAACTGAGATTCTGTCTTTCCAATTAGCAACATGAAATTTGTTACATTTAATTTATTTCTGATAACTTTATATGGTATTTATTCTTCATTATGTGCACAAATTGATTTTATATGGGACATTTGGATATGAGTAAAATTTGATTAAAGGAATGTATGACAGACTCCTTGCACCCGTAAGTCAGAAATTGAGGCTTATCGAAAACCCTAACTCTTCTCATTTTATTAATCTGTCATAATGACCATTCTTGATTTTCAAATGCCTGACTTGGCTATTAGTGTGAAGAGTACAGCAACCTGCTTATGTCTTCAAGCTGGTTCTTTGTAATTTTCCTGCATTGTATAGTCTGCGTATATTACAGCCGTGTTCAAAGTTGCCACATTCTTTAGTCATTACTTAAATTTTAATTTACAATTTGAATTCTACAGTTTCGAATAAATCTCAGACAAACTCAGCAATTTAGTGAGCATATGGTCAGTTTATTTTGCAGATGGAAGTAGATTTCCTGTGAAGTTCCATGATATGTTGTAGGAGTCTGCAAAACTTCTGAGTAAACATTTTTTGTAGGGTTAATAGAAGGTTTATGTACCATAGCCATTCATTTGGAGAGCGGGCCTCCTTATCCCGATGACAGTTGTTGGCAGATATATCTGAAGAGCAAGACATTGTTAAATGGAAAATAAAATAATGAATGTCATGCTTTTGTCCCTTGATAAAATATTGCAGCTCCTAATTAAAACCTTATGTGATAGGCTTAGAGATCACAGAAGGATATAGAAAAACCTGCATTCATAGAATTGCCATTATAACTGAAATGCTCCATGTGAGAGATGTTTTGAATATAGACATTTAGAAGACAATAGAGGCCATACTCTGAAACACATTAATTTAGATGTACTGTTTCTGTTGAAAGGAGGAGTGGGATTGAAATCAGCTTGCCTATTCAGCATACAAAAAATTAAATTACAGGTGGTGTTTTGTGCAGGTTCAGGTCCATACGTTAAAATAATTTGGGGGAGGAACTGAGTCTCTTCCAGTGTTCTTTTCAAAAGGGATCCCAACTTCTTGACACTGCTGTAGCTCAGATGATAATTACATAAAGACTTGAAGCAGGAAGGAAATAAAGTGCAGTGCATTTTCATTCTGTTGCTGATACACATGTAAATCTCATTTCCTCTAAGGAAAATCTCTCACTAGTAAGACAGCACATAAATGTGCTATCTTGTAGCTTCTTGTCAGTCCACAGCGATCTTTGAAAACACTTCTCTAAAACATTAAAATTTTCAACAGAATTGTGTGTCTTGGTTTAGTTAAAAATCACTGTAGCATTATAGAAAAAACAAGTATAACATTTTTGGATACAAGGCAGAATAGCAAGTATCAAATAGGTGGGGCTGCATCAGTTTCCCTCTTTTTAATAGTATTCTTGCTGCGAAACAGGATTTCACTACCCATTTTTCTATCAAAGAGGAATCTACATGTCAAAATGGGTTACATGTTAGTCAATTAGAAGGATCCATTTAAGCCCGCTGATTTTTTCCTACTGTCATTTGCTGTATGTTCTGCCCCTTTGAGTGTGAAAAGAGGATAAGGACACACTGATAACTGTTATTTTTCAGTGTTCACAGTGCAGTGGGGACCAGGAGTGTGGCAAACTAAGATCCAAAATGTCCCTGGAAGGTGAAATTACTAAAATACTAATCAATCAAATATTAATCAAATATTAATATCAAAATATTAATCAATTTGACAAAATTAGTCAACCTTTGTGCGAGTTTTCTTGACAATGTAAGGAGAGGAAGGCCTTTTAGATAGAATGCAATGGAACAATATTTTATATGTGCCACTTTACAAGCTCTTTTGTTTGTCTGGAATAAATCTTTATGAAATGGCATCATTTTAAGGACTGTGTAATCTGTGGGAGTTGATGATGAATTTTTAATTTGAGAAAGACTGTCTTTTTACAAAATAAGCTTCATGATATAAGATGTAATGACTACAAATTGCTGTTTTAAATGCCAAGGCTGTGCCTTCATTATTTTTTGCACATTAAATAATGATTTTAATAAAAGTGTAGAGTTCATGTTCTTTTCTGAAAGCTATTACCTCTCTGCTACTGGCATATACCTCTTTGTCTAGAGGGCAAAGTGAACAACATCTCATATTTTTCTTAGGCACAATATGAAAGCATTAATTTCCTTCTGATGCTTTGATGGAACTCCAGTGCTGTGGGGCAAGTTAATGCAAAATGATCACATTTTTGCTCATAATCAATATAGCTGTGTGACAGTGAGCATCTATATTTCATTTCAGCATTCGGTAAAGCTGAGTGATGTGTGGATTTTCTACAAAGGGGTCCTCCTGAAAAGCAGGCACGGAAATAGTGTTTTTAGCAAGAGGCTGAGTCGATTATTACTGCTGTTGCCTCCCAGCAAGGAAAGATCTTAGAATGTTTCTCCATACACTTACCTTTTCCCCTGCCATTTGCTGGTCGCATTTGAATAATTCAAATTCTTGCCATTTTACTTAAGAAACCAACTAGCTATGAATTGCTTGCTGGTTTTTTTGAGTTATTATTTCCTCTATTTCACTAACTTTGTCAACATTTTGCTGCTTTATACCAGGGTGAGAGAAGAAAAAGCTATGTGAACCTACACATGAGCCGTGTTCATTGTTCAGAGGGGAACTAGGTGAAGAAAAATGTGTTTTTAAGATGGAAAGTTCAGCTAAAATATGTATTTTAATATGGTTTAAAATGAACAGACAGAGAGATTTTCACATTTGCATAAAAATATAGTAAGTAGCTTAAATACCAGAGGGGAAACTAATGCTAAAAATGCGCTGCTCCACAAAAAAAAAGTATGGTTAATAATTGCAATGTGTTGCAAGTATTGTATTACATCTGTTAATCTTAATGCTGCTCCAAAGGCTTTGCAGAGGCAAAAAAGAATGTGTGTGTGGGGGCAACAACAAAAAAAAAACCCTTCTGAATTGCAGAATATTCTCAGATAGTGTGTTCTGAAGTCTTCCAGGCATAGCATGTAAGAGACAAACCTGTTCGCCTCAACTACTAACATTTCTTTGGAATCTAGTAAACTGTCCCTATTATGAAGGGTCAATATTAAGAATGTGTTAATATATAATCTTTTAATCCATCAGGAGAAAAAACAGATAGTGGCAGCATTTCTTCGAGCACAGAAAGTGCAGTTCTTTGAGAGGATAGAGAAAATTTCCATTATTTCAATAAATGACTGAGTTAGGCTGCCCCTGTAGTAGCATCTAAATGTAAACAAAACAGAGTGTAGCAGACAAAAAAAAAAGTAACAAATGAAATTTCTTCTAAAATCTTTTTTAATGTACAAAGCAGAGATAGCTCACAATACTTCTTGTTTTCACTTAAATTGAGCTCTTTTACTTCATATGAATGTTGAAAAATAATACATTAAAGGTAATAAAATATACAGCAACTTATGTGTGTCACCATTACATATTCCAAAGCGGTGCATTTTTCTTTGCTAATACTAGGAAAACTGTTACCCTTCCTTGAAAACTTTCTTGTTTGAAACTGCTCAAGACACCCTCTTTTTTTTTCAGTTACATGTTATGTTTTGTTGATATTTGGCTTCTGCTATGAAGAGGTCATTTTATAGACATAAAATAGACATTTCAGTGTCTATTTTATGAAGTAAATAGAGTAAGATACATTGCAGATGTTTAAAATTTATTTTACAGACTAAGAGCTACTCAGATTTTGCAAAACTTTTATTCCATATCTATGATTGACAAAAGATGTGTATCTTAATAAGGTAAAACAATCTCCTGAAATTCTGCTATTGAACATATAATAAGAGACATGTGAACAGAAATCTAAGGTCGAATATGCAAAAGCTTATTCATTTAGTAAGCTTTTCTGCCTGTTGCCAGGGATGTAAAGCTTCTATCTTAGCCTTAATCTTATTGCACCAATAGATATGATTTGAATGGAAGGTAATTATAAATCACAGTTTTATGCAAAGATGGGTGTGTGGAACTTTATTTTTCATAATAGGAAAACAAACTTAGGCAAAAAAGACACCTATGAGATTGCCTGAAAAGGTGTGTATTGAGAAGCCCCTTTTTAACTTTCTATATGTATTTGGGCCCTTTAGCTTCCCTTGCAACAGGATTGGTATCTATTATAAAATTTGGAGATAACTACTGTGATATTTTTTCTTCTATTACCTGGAATTCTCAGTGGATTTTGCAGATTGTCCCACATATACAGCAGTAGATCAGTCTTTGAAATAATGTGTGTGCTATTTTCATGTTGAGAAAATGCCATGTGATATCTTGGTTATACGAATTTGTGTTGGAGGGAAGGAACCAGATGAACCAAGGTCAGCCTGACAGGCAGAGATGTACGTTGCTCTACCTATAGACTGGCAGATGCATTCACCTGAAGAAGCGTTGTAAATTCTGCCTGTTCTTCAAAATGCTTTCACCTGCCAAACAGCATGACCTTCCTGCTATCTGGACTGTATGTCAGCCAGCTGTCTCCTCTTCTGGCCTCTGATTCTGCCAGAATAATGAAGTGGCTCCTTCAGAAGCCAAAGGGGGGAAAAAAAAGTACTTAAAAAGTGGGGTTTTTTTTGTCAGAACGTTGATAATTTTCTAACCTAAGTTATAACATGCTCTTTATTGCTGGCTTCATTTAACTAGTAGAGAAGTGATGTACAAGCTTTCAGTCCAGTGAGATAAGGCACTCCTCAATTTGAAAAAAAATGTTGACAGCAAGACATGGAATTGTTTTTTTTTTTTAATTAATATTGTGTAATATCTGAAGGTCTAGCACTCTTATCAAATGCATATGGCTGCTGATTTTTCATCTTGAAAACATAATTATTAATCGGGTACCATCTGCAAATATTACTAAACATTTAAACATCTGACAGACAAATCTAACTCTTACTATCTAAATTTTGTAGACTATGTGATGATTTAGTTGTTTAAGGTTGATTTCTGTGTTCTTAATTATGTTCACATTGTTAGTAGATGTTTCCTAAATTAAGAAGCCAGAAGATTCTTCAGCCAGAAGGAAATGAGCTGAAAGATTACACATTGCAATTTCTGGCAATTTGCCTTTTATTATGCTTCTGCAAGTAGCCTACAGAAAGAAACCCTCCAGTTCTACATTCTCCAGAATTCAGTATATAATGAAGTACTTTGTTATCTCTAGAGCCTATGGCCTTATTATATTTAAACATCAAAGTCCTTGCTACAGGATTCCTTAAGAAAGAGAGAGCTTTTCCTTTGAATTAAGTAAACTGATAATATTACTTGGGTTAATTTTATTTAGGAACAGTTCTTCTAGTTATACCTGAAAAAATACATTAGTCCATACTGAGTACTTAGCTTCCTGCTCTGCTGCATTTGTAAAACAATCTTTGATTCTCCTCCACAGGAGTGGAAAGAGCATGCTGTGTGTCTAACATGTTGCACCAAGTTGGACAAATTCCTTGGTCTCTCTGTGTACCACCTTCTTCCATATCTCTTTAGGTCTCATCTAGGATGATGAAAAAAAATGCAGCAGTCCATGATCTCCCAGTCGTGATGTGGATTAAGGGATACAGGTAGTTTGGAGACGAGACTGAAGATTGCAATATAAGTGAATGATGGTATCTTAGAGTTGGGACACCTCTATTTTATTCCACAAAACTCTTAATCTTCTAATAGCATTTAAGGATGTCAAAATTATCTATCTGGGGTTAGGAGAAGAAAAGATTTTGATCAGTAATAACATTACTATTACTCCTCCAGACATGCTTTTTGGCTCAAATAAGCTATATATATTATATCTATAGGATGATTAAGGGAGTCAAACATGTTTTGTACAGGGAAAGACTAAGTGAGCTAGGCCTGTTTAGTCTGGAGAAGAGAAGACTGAGAGCGGGTCTTATAAACATGTGGGGGAGGAGGTAAAGAGAATGGGGTCAAACTCTTCTGCCAGTGACAGGACAAGGGGTAATGGGTACAAATTGAAACATAGGAAGTTCCATCTCCATGTGAGGAAGAACTTCTGTGAGGGTGACAGATACCTGAAACAGGCTGCCCGGAGAGGCTGTGGCGTCTCCTTCTCTAGAGATCTTCCAAACCCGTCTGGATGCCACCCTGTGCCACGTGCTCTGGGTGTCCCTGCTGGAGCAGGAGGTTGGACTGGGTGATCTCTAGAGGTCCCTTCCAACCTCAACCATTCTGTACATTCAATTCATGTTCCTACTGCAAAAAAAGCTGGAGTTTTCCTACTGGTCCAAGTGGAATGTGCTACTGGTCTAGAAAATAATCTCAGATGTGAGATTGGCAGCAGCCCTCTTC
The DNA here is from genome assembly GCA_013389825.1 of Crypturellus undulatus. Lineage (NCBI taxonomy): Eukaryota > Metazoa > Chordata > Aves > Tinamiformes > Tinamidae > Crypturellus > Crypturellus undulatus. The sequence goes on along the minus strand of VWPW01004720.1, from coordinate 560,011 downwards.
AGCTGGACAGAGGACAAGGAGGTAAATTTTGTTTCAGAATAATAAAAGCTCTGTGATTACGGTGCACTTTTGAGTTGATCCTTACAAGGATCAACTTTTAACAGATCCACCTGCCAGTCAGTAACCGCACCTACTTGAGAAGCAAGTAGGTGCAGAAGTGGAGATTTCTAGTACTTCCTGCTGTGACTCCTGGGGTTTCTGTGGTTATACTGTTGGCATTGGTCTGTAGTGATAGAAAATATTCCACCTCACAAATGGGCAAATTAGACCTAAATGGGCAAATACAGACCCAGCTCTGCAGTGCCCTCAGATGAGCTCATCTGCCAGCTGAATTAATTGGGTCACATTTTGCCATGATTCGACTTCAGCAAAACCGATGAGAAACATTGCCTTTTATCGTGGTGCTGATTAACCCTACAAAGGCATGGCTTTACCTGTTGTGAAGAAGATAAATTTAACAAACGTCTGGAAAAGTGTTTGAAATGTTCCTATGTCTTCTTTACCCCTTATAGCCTCTGTTGTGGATATATAGTTTGTCAGCAGGTACCTTCAAGTCCAAGGATGCATCTAGCTTCTTCAGATGAACATCATTTCAAAAAAACCTGTATTTTCACAACAAGAATTGTGAAAAGGAAGATCATACCTTCCTTCTGGTAGGTATCAATGTGTTTTAACAGAAGAGATGGAGGAGCTAGAGTCTGGATCTGACTCTGATAACTGAATAACTTTGAGATACTCTGAGGTGAGGTTTTTAACTGTTAAATAAAGCTAATACTGTTATACTCTAAAATACATAGTTTGGAAATGATTCAGATTTATTAACATGATTGTTATTGTTAGAACACTCTTCATTACTGAATATACAGTAGCTGACAGGATTACACTGGATATAATGGAGAAGCCTGTGAAAGCAGATGAAATTGTAATTTCTCTAACATGTAGAAAAGCCTTCAGTGCTCTTCTAGATTTTCAATACTGTTTTCCTCAACTGTGGCATTTGTTAATGAACTTCATCTTAAAATCTTTCATACTCTTATTTCTTAATTTTATTCCTTCTTCACACAGGTTTGCATGCTAGTCATGATTTGAAAGAGTATTTTGAGATTTACATGAGCTTCTGTCTACTGGAGAGCTTAGAGAGGGTCTCCTTTTCATTCTTTGTCTTCCCTCTTACCCCCTGCCCTCCATTCTCTTGTCCTTATTTAAAGCAGTGAAAATTCACCTTGTCCCAGTTATTTTGGACTAGGATGCAATATCATATCTGGTATTCCTATAGTATCTCTGTTCTTGCTATGTGGACATTTTCTTTCAGCTATAAATCATATTTTAAAAGTTTTATCCACCACTACCCAGAGATCATTGTGTTCTGCAGTGTATTATTACTGAATCTATAAATAAGGGAATAAATCATTGGTTTCTGACTTATAAAGCATATGCCATGGCATATGAAAATATATCAATTTTTAATTCATTTCTGAAGGTGACCCAGAAGCAAATGATCACGATGCAAGTAAAATAGAAATAAGCATATAATACAGTCCCTGATGAAGAATTATATTTTAAGAGAGTGTGCAGGATTTATGATTTCATATTCTCATTTGCATATGTTTCATATTTGTTTTGAATTTAATATGCAGGAATTTCATAGTCATGTAAATAAATGCAGTGGGTACTGCTGCCATCTTCTGGTCAGTATATAAAATTAAACTCTTCTGTCAACTAAAAGTTTAAATCTGTGAGGTTTAATCAAGTGAGAGATTTCCAGGGTTTCCTTTCTAAAAAATGAACTCAAAATTGTGAAACATTTCAATTTTAAGTATAGAACCCCAACTAATGGACAGATTGATATGTGTGGTCATATTCACTTGGATTTAACAAGAAAGGCTGATGTGATTGATTTTTTTTTTTTTTTAAGCAATCTCTAGAAGCAGTAGGGCAGTATTTTACTTGGAAATCTAGGCACTTCTGGATTTTAAAATTATTCTTATTACTGAAAAAATTGAAGGCTCACTAGTGTGTGGTGGGATCTTTCACAAGAATTTGAGCTACAATTTTTCTATTTTCCTCTTTCCTCAACCCATGAGTTTGTCCTTCAGTGAAAGCTTTTGCTGTAAATCAATTTAACCACTGAGGTGGTTTGTAGGGTGAGGTGATTGAGCATCCTTCTTATCTCTTGATGTATTTCTAATACAATAAGATTTTCCGTCCAGTTCAGAGCTAATTTTGCCATACTATATGAATGTGATGGAAAGCTATTACTTAGCCTGGTGCTTTCTAATGTGTCTAAAACATGTTACTTCATAGAAAACTTGTGTGAAACAGGTATGTTTAAGTATAATTTTCGTCAAAGCCTTTAGTAATACAACATTACTGCAAAACTGTACTTTCTTTTTTTCCCCTTTCTTTTCATATATCTCTCTCATAATTTTTGACAGAATGAAAACAAAACATGATGCAATAAAACTGCAGTTTTCATACTCATATTTAGGCTGTTTTAAGCTGCTGGATGTATGCAGGATCTCAGAACTAGCTATCAGTCTTTCATCTCATGTTCTTGTGAACTTTCGCAAGTTCATTTTTGACACTTACTGTGATATTTAATTTACTTTCCCATCATATGCATGCAGCATAGTAAGGCACAACATGTAACTTTATTTTTAATGTTAAGTTATTTATTGACTTATTCCTGAAATCAGAGGAAAACTGTAATTTTGTCTTTGCACTATCACTTTTAAATTCAGCAGAATCACTATGCTACATTTTGGCAAGTTGTTGTCCTGAATTTATTCTGGTCACTCTGGAATGCCTAAAAGAGCCTCCATGTGTGAGGAGGAGTGACAGGAAGAAATGAGAACTCATTTGCAACACTTGGGTGCTTTTATAGTCACTGGATAAAAGGCATCACATTTTAAGCAATTTTGATGTTTATACCATCAAAAGAAGAGCTGGTCAGACAACTTCTAACTTGATTTTCTCTTTTTAAGCTTGGTGATATGGCTTGAAAAATAGCTAATATTATGAAAAACAGGAAAGATAGGAAAGTTTACATAAAGTAGGGAGAAGAAGGAAATATGGTGGTAAAAAGCTATTAAAAGTTGAGAATTTTATTAAATAAAAGTTGCAAATTTGATTAAATACAGAACCAAGCTTAATTTGATTGGCAACTTCTGTGCTTTGGCCTCAATATAGCAAAGCTGTTGTCATAAAATACAAGCCATGTCAGGCTTAACATTCATCCAGTTCTGAGTATTAGGAGAAATATTAAAAATAAGAAGACAATTATTTAAATGTAGATTGAAAATATGGTTTTCTGACTGCAAAATCCTGGAGGTGCCATGTTGACTTTGTTCAAGCTTCAATTTCTCTATTTTTTGTAATGCCAGGCATATGGAAGGAAAATTCCAGGAAGAACAAACAAAATACCTTGCTAATAAAAGTAGTGTTCAGAATGGGTAATATCCAGCCCAACTCTGAGTGATCATTTAGAGTTAAAAATGTCTCATTACATATTAAGAGAAAATATTTGTGCATCTCTTGAGGTGACTGTGGTAGGGGGAATGACCTATCTGGCTCTCTGGAAGGACCACATTTCTTGTCTAACACTCGTCAGTATATTTTGGTTGGAACAGGTAAGCTAACTTCTGTAGGATTTTTTTCCACTGTTTTCAGAAGAAATTAATCTTTCTAGATTTTGATCTCTGGCAGCAAAAACTTCTGTGATATTGTAGAGTGCCTACCCACACGAATTAGATACTGCTAAACTGTGCATCTGAGCCCGACAATTTATGTGAAAAGTTCAATTTCAGGTAGTGTGAATGGAAAATATGGAGAGTAGGCACTGACCCATTACAAACCACTTGCAGTGTGATCCTTCCCCACTGTTGTTAATTGCCTTGAACTATAGCTTTAATTATTTATTTTGACAGCCTACCGCTCTACCCACTGGAGGAAATATGCTGGCAAATATATTCCTGGGGTGACCCAGGTTGCGGAGTGCGTGTTACCAACAAGCTCATCAGAGCCAATGCACATCCTGCACATTTGCTTGCTATTAAAGCTCATGGAGCACAGGCCTGACGCTTGTGTTTGAATAATAGAGGAGGATGTGTAGTGTTTGTGAGTTACGTGGGAAGATTGGTGTAAGAAGAAAAGATGAATCAGAAGCTCTGAGGCTGAAGTCACGAACGATGCAGATGAGATGGGTATGTGATTTGCAGTTTTTTCCTGAAATGGTAATGATGGGGGAAAGCATAAAGCCCTGAGGAGATATCATGGAGCAAGCTGCACCCCTGTGCAATCCCACATGAGAGGCCCCTGATGGAAAAAAAAAGATGCTTGTGTGAGGTTTCATTTGTCAAGAGGGTAATGGCACACAACATTATTTAAGGTCTTTAAACAGATCATTTAAAAGAGGAGAACAAAGTGGAGTCTAGGGAACTAATTAGGATAGAGTGACCCTGTGATGTTTTGACCTTAACCTTTTGTGACAAATATGGTGGTTTGCTAACCTGTGACAGGAGATCATTTGAGGAATTAGAGAAGGGAGGATATATAATGGGAGTTGTTGCAAATATAGAGCTTTGCTTTTTGAGAAGAGAGAAAAGACACCCTAGTATGTTGGTTAATCGATGCATAATGGCTTTAATTATAAAAGTATTGATGTAAACAACTAAATTGAAATATGAAGAATAAGAATTGTCTCATTTAATTAGTGTTTCACCTTTTTGAACCACTACCAACCTGATTATCTCTGCTTAGTGCTGAGTTTATTGTGGCTGGATGCAGTATCTTTCCCATGGAGCTCTGATCACTTAAATTATAGATTCCATTGCATTTGTATGAACGGGAAGGTGATGGCATCAAGACAAAACAAGGAGAAAAATAGGAAGAAACTAACATAAATTCTGTAGTCTCTGTTTCTATTCATACTTTGCTTTCTGCCTACATTATTCCTACACTACTGTGTGTGTACCACCAAATATAGCTTTTTTGTTTCCCCCACAGAAGATTGTATTCCTGTGTATTTCCTCGCTTGTGAACTGACTGATCCATGTGTATAATGTACTTCATGAATCTCTCTTGATTCTTGGAATTTATATGCCCATGAATGAGCGTGGGCACGACACTGCTCACCCATGTGTGTGAAATACAGGTGTCACCTCTGAGAAGAGGCACCGTGGCAGGACTCCTGGAAAGGTGCATCCTGCCCAGGCCAGCACATAGGGAGCAGGATGTAGAAATAAATAAATTGGATGCAACAAAATTAGCTTCAGGAGCAGTATAATGATATCGGCATGATGCTGTGTCAAAGCCATATAGACCCTGGTTTGGGACATAATATAATATTGCTACATCATGCTGCAACCATCCCATGTCATATACCAGCCTATTCAGAGTTGGCAAAGAGAGCTGTGCTCTGCCAGACATGTCAACACAGCTCAAAGACCTATGTTGGTAAAATGAATGACTGTCCTCATAACTGATCAATTATATTTATGAGATAGTGCACTTCTAGTGTTCTGGTTGGAGTAGCTATGTTGCGGAACCAACAGTTTTGTTTATTTGTACTTAGAATTCTCAATTTCTTTGTAGCATTAACACAACTCTTTCTGTATAATTCTTTTCCTTAGATAAAGATTTTAATTACACGTATCTAAATATGAGTTCTTAGCTCTGCTGAGTATCTTAAATATTTTGCTTTCTGAGATAGAGAAAACTTTCTCTGGGGAAATGCTATTGCATTAAAGTGATAGCAGATGAAGGAATAATTATTTAACTAAATGTACAGCTAAGCCTTCTATTGCCCAAACCCCCCAAACAATCTGTAGTTCACAAGCTAATTGTGTTTACATTCTATGAACAGATCAGATATGTAAGAGTTGTAGTAATTAAAAAGCTTAGTGGTAAGTGGATAAGTTCTGATTTGATTCTATTGGAGGACAGTCCTGTAAATTTAAGACTTTCATATATTTGTGGTGAGTATGACTCTAGCCCATAGTTTTAACACTCTTTTCAGTAATGTCTGAAGACTTCTTGTATGACTGGAGTCTTGCTTTTGCACACCCTGTGATGGTATGCATAATTGACTAATGATGTCTGTAATTTGCCTGAGTGATTAATTCATTTGAAGCTATAAATATTCTAAATTAAATTATGCAAAAAACTAGCAAGTTTTTACTGATTTATTGACATAAAAAAATCTGTTTCTCTTTTTTTGTTCATGAAGCAAACCAAGAATTAAAAGAAATCGAATGATGTTTGCACAAAAAACAATGAATAATCAAGGTATATATTTTTCCTATGATGTGGAGAACAGAAAAAGAAGGACGTTAGCTTATTTCTAATTTCTGAAAATTTATGTTACTAATGGCTTTTAAAAAATGAGCATATGCTGAATCCTGTTGTGAAGCCAGCAAAGAATATCTTTTTACATTTGTTTTGGGATTTTCATGTATTTCATGTTATGCAAGCAAGGTGTAGTTTGTTTTTTTCTTTACAGGAAATTAAATACTCTCTCAGGATGAAAAAAAAGAGAAAAAATATTAATGAGGTGCTCAGAAATTTCCATTTCATCAAACAAAATTTTTCATTGCTTATTTTGGTGGGTGACTGAAGAATTTTTTTTTTGTCTGGATTGAACCTGGGCATACCGAAACATCTTAGTTTCATACAGAGGCTAAAGTGTAATTGGATGACTTCACATGTGTTTAGTAGTTATATGACACCTTGAAGCCTGATGCAGTTAAACTTGCAATTTGTGATTTGTATTAAATTAGAAATTTTCCAAGAAAGCAATCCTCGCCAAAAAAAAAAAAAAAAAAAAAAAAAGAAAAGAAAAAAAAATCATAGTTTATTCATTTTATCTTGTTCATTAAACAGAATAATACTTAAGACCAAGTCTATAGGTATTGTGTCAGCTTTGGGCAGGTACAGAGATTAATGAACTAACATCAGGAGCAATGTGATGTGATTAAATTTTATGCTATAAATTTCCTGTCCTTTCTACTCTGTGCTCTCACAGAATTTTGCTGTCTTTTCCTTGAAGAGCATTGAAATAGGACCACTGATGCTTGTCCTGGCTTTTTCTAGGAAATGCTTGAGGCTATCTTCTTTCTACAACCAGATGGGAAAATTTCCTTAGTAATATAATATCAGGAACATCATTTCTATGCCTACATACATGTAGATGATTATCAGGGTTTCATGATGGTCTTAGTGTCTTAGTTCCTATTAAGTAACTTTTTTGAGAAACTCCATAGTGATGTAGGAGTGAGTTTTCAATGGGACTGAGATTTTACATTCAGTCACTGGATATTACCTTTGGTTAACTGTAAACACATGCAATATTTCTGATGTCTGAAATTCAAAGAAACAAATAGCAGTGAAGTGCTATTTTTCCATGTCTTTGTAGCTTCCAGATTTCAAGCAAAATGAAAAGCAGAATTTCTTTTTGTACCAGAAAATAATATTTTACTTATCCTGATGCAAGTTATTTCTAACAGGAAAATTCACCTTGCTGTAGAAGACTTTGCACTACGTGAAACCATTTGTTGAGGCAGTAGAAAGGAGAGGAAAGAAGTGTCACTAGAATTGCTAATCAGTTATGTTAATGGGAATTGCCTGTGTTCCAGCTGGATACTGAAGGATAATTCATCTGCAGAAGATTTTTACCCAAATACTTCAGTCAGATTCTATATTTGAACATGCGATTTATAGGATTAGCTAATCTTCAAAAGTATAAACTACCAAAATTATACTGTGAGCCATTTTAGAGCTAATGGTGTTTGCCATAAAGCCTTCAGGTTAAGTCAGTGTCCTGCCTAACACATTAATGAATGGCACTATTAAGAACTGCAACAACAGTATGACATGAGAAAAATTACAGCCCTAATTGGCACTGCTTTTACAGGCTTTAATATTACTACCTTAAGTTCTCATTGTTCGCTTAGCAGTTACGTTACAAATCTTTTGATGAATAGCTTTTTGTACAAAATTACCAGATCCAGCTTTGACAATTTTGTTAATTTAATGGATGTATAATTCAGGTAGGTTAACTCCAGAGTGAAAGGGTCATCCCGAGAGTGTCTGCAACAGAAAACAAAGTAATTCTTTGTATCTTTTAAAAGTGAGTCAGAAAATTATTTATATCTCTGTATGCTCACTCAGAAAAAGCAAACTGTTGCATTACAGATCATACGTAGTGTCTATTAAATATAGAAATAATTTAAGATAGGAGTTATCTACTAAATAAAAATATGTATGAAAAAGTTCCCCCAATGACCTATTTTAATTGATTAGATATTTACATAGTATATAATTTGTTTTGTAGTTCTCATTTTTCATAAAAACAACGCAGTAAAAGGTGAGAAACTACACCAGTAAGTTGATCTGTTGTGTGTTGGTAGCAGTGTAGCATTTTGTAAACTAACTATGATTACTTTTCTCTCTTAAAATGTAGCATTTACTAGATGATTTGTTCTTCTCTGTGGATGAGATGCCAGAGTGTAGAAATGATTAGGAAGCTGTTGATGCCGTGAGGGTTGGAATAGACACCAGCAAGGTGATATCAGGATGCTTTTGGCCTCTTGAGTGCTTCCCTGCCAGCAAGGGAAAGCATCCTCCTTCAGCCACACTTTGGTAAGCACGATTGCAGAAATGGTCTTGCAGTACATTATGTAGACAGAAAAATGGGTCTGATTTATTTTCCTGATTTATTCTGCAGTGATGGAATATGAGGCTGATGATAGGCATGTATCCATAAAAACCCCTAATATGTAAGAACACTTGCATACTCATTTATTTCCTTTTTCATTTCTTCATGCTCCTTTTATCACCCTTGCACCTTCCCAGTCTTCTCCTAAATAACTCATCCCTAGTTACTGTTCCCCCATTGGTGCCAATTTTACTGCATCTGTACCCAAATTTGATGTTTCTGACACGGTAATTGAGGCAGTCTTCGTGTATATCTCCTTATATGGTGAAATACATACAGTTGACCATACAAGACTCTCATGTAGCAATCCCTAAACTATCTGTGAAATCCACCCATTTCTCACATTTTGTAGGCTTCTCACACTTTGCTGTCAAATCTGGCAATTTTTCCATGTCAAGTCCAGTAGTTTTTATATCCTGTGTGTTAGCCTCATTTCTGGCCACAATCCAATCAGCAACCTAGTCATCTGCCTACAGTCCTAACACAAGGTCTTGGCCAGCACATCACTTATTTCTGCATAATGTGCTGACTTGGATAATGTCATGAGGAATTAACTTTAGTATTTCTCTCAAATTCACTTTTTTTCAGTAATGTAATGTAACTTTCATCTAAGTATATAAAGTTCTTAGGTATGTGTCAGCATATGCTGGCCAAGGTTTACGTGTAGCCATAGCATACAGTTTTCATGGCCCTGTGGGTACAGTGGGACCAAACTTTGCAGTCAAACCCATGCCTTCTGCAGCTGCAATATTTAGATTTTGCAGCTAATTCCTATGTCTTCCTCCTTACTTCCCAGCCCTACTGGTCCAATTCAGCCTCAGCTTTTGTCTCCCTCATGGATCCTTCAAAGTCTGACTCCCTGGAATAAAGTTCATTAAAGGCGGAGGGAATTGAAGGTCAGTAAAAGGGCCTCTTCTACTTAGACAAGAAGGTAGAAAAGCCAGTTATTGTCAGTTATCTGACTCCCTAGACTTTATTCTTAAAAGGTGAGCAGCAGTGGAATGTGGGTGGATCTGGGTGGGATTTAGGTGGCTCCCTGTTGTTCCTATTCTCCAACAGGCAGTCATCTGCTTGTAAACATTATTGCAAAGGAGGACTTGGAAGGACTTGGAAGGAGCGTTGTATCTGAGAATGACTGTCAGTTCAGAGTTCAGTCTGATTACAAAATGTTCAGCCATCACTAAAAATTATCACAAATGATTAAAAACAGATTTTAGTAAAAATGATACTTTGAAGCAATCGAAGTTCAGAGAACTGATTTTGCTTTTACCATCTTCTTCATTTCTGAAGGTAAAACTTGGAAGATTTTTTTTAATGCTGTTCCCTTCTGTGGCGATCAGACTTTGATTAGGGGATATTAACATTGATTATAAAGAACATATGTTGAGAAATGGATAATAAAACTGTTTTTAATTATGGTATGATGACTTTCTGTGTGGTCTATACTATCTATTTTCACTGGGATATTAAAAAACTAAAGTATGGAAATGGGAGAAAGAGAAAGGGTTATAAAGAGTTCTCTCTACTTTGGAAATATTTGTATTATTAAAGGTGAAAGAAAACAAGATTTGAGAATAGTTTGTTATTTTGAAAAATATGCCGGGCAATTCAGTACCCTCTTTCGTAAAAAGAAGGGTTCATCTTGTCATTTAAGTTGGATAGGTTCTGTCTTTGCCTTTTTTCTTAGTAATTCAGAAGGCAGCAAATTCCTAAAGACCAATGGAGTCCCTTTCTCTTTGAAAATACATATATTCCCTTATGTTTTTCTCTGCTTATAGTTTGTTATTTTGAAAAATATGCCGGGCAATTCAGTACCCTCTTTCGTAAAAAGAAGGGTTCATCTTGTCATTTAAGTTGGATAGGTTCTGTCTTTGCCTTTTTTCTTAGTAATTCAGAAGGCAGCAAATTCCTAAAGACCAATGGAGTCCCTTTCTCTTTGAAAATACATATATTCCCTTATGTTTTTCTCTGCTTATGACTTATGTTTTCCTGCAATATCTTCCCTACCTAAGCTCACCACTATACTATTCACTATTCACTATAAGTGAATGCTTTCCAAAATCTTCTTACAGTCTTTTCTGCTCTACAAAGATCATAGTAGTGTCAGAATCAGTAAAAATTACTTAGCATCATTACCGAAGGGCTGTAACTATATGGGCGAACGGTTGTTCGTGCATACCTATATGCAAAGGTTTATCATACAGGACAGAAATAGGCTTTCTGCCTCAGGCTAGCTTCTTCATCTTTGGAAGAAATAAAGAGATTTTTTCATTTTGGGACAAAATGTCAGGAAAACATATATGTATTTCCTCCCTTACTCTAAAGTTTCATGGTGTACTCATCTGAACAGGGATAGAAATCATCTTTGTTTCATCTCTTTGAAGGAAATATACACAGGAGATAGTGACAGCTGTTCAGTTCCTCACTGTGAATATATAT